>VZZY01005610.1:68071-141890 GCA_013400335.1 Eurystomus gularis
GCCCGCGCCGGAGGCCCAGAGAAACGGCGGCCGCCGGGGACGGCGTGGAGGGGGAGGCCGGCGGACGCTGAGGCCGGCGGCGGCGGGAGAATCTTGGCCGTTGGCGCTGGAGCCGCTGCGTTGCTGCCGCCGTCTCAGCGCTCCCTCTGGAAGGCGCTTCCCTGAGCCTCGCCCCGGTTCTCGGGGAGTTTGTCCGGGAGCAGGCAGTGGCAGGCGGCCGCTGGTTGTGAGCGCAGATATCGGTTGTCAGCTAAAAATCGCTGCTTGATCCAGTTGCGGTGCCTGAAGTTGTTTATTTTTTTTTATGCAGTGATATATATCATGCTATAACTTAATGATTTGTGCATATTTTAATAAATGCAGATGTTTAGTGATGGGAGGATAGGAGGATAACTTCTACATTTACGTGCATGTCATCTTGGATACTGCCCCATCTGTGAATTTTTTTGTGTGTAAGACGTTCTTATAATTGCAACTATATTAACCATATGGAACACTGACTCAATAACCTTGTGTATATATATGCTAGCAGGAGAGAACATACTGTTACTTGGCACTATAAAAATAATAAATATAAAGATGCAATCAACTTAGTTTTTAATACTGACAAGGAGTTAAATGAAAACTGACATCTTAGAATGTATGTGAACTAGAAACTACAGCTTTTTTCCCTTACCTAGGCTGCTCATTTTGTGTATTCTTTTCAAATCATTAAGTGTTTCTCTTGTGAAAGTATTCTCTATGGCAGGTATTTCACAAAATATTATTTCCTCTCTAAGCGCTTTTTACTACCTAGATATGTATTGCTTTCAGATGTTGATGTTAATGAATTCAGGTTGTTACCCTTTACCAGGTTAGGGTGTAAATTCTTCTAGTTTCTCTGGACTTTTCTGGGTAATGACTCATCTGACTATTTTTCTTCACACCTTTTGCCACGTATAGGTCTTGTTACCAGCTTGTTTCAAGGGCTGTTTTTCACAGGTATATCTTGGGAGCAGCTGTGGCAAGGACGTGAAACAAGTGTGATTTTTGAGAAAGAAGACAGAAGGGTTGGATCTTTTTACTTTGAAGGAAAGAAGACTTAGTGCTCTCCTTTGTACTTGGTGTGGTAGGTGGCGGAATCATGCAGAAGCCTTCAGGTACTGAAGCACTGCTGCTTGGGGTCCTTCCACTGACAGCAGCTGGTGTGCAGGGGACACTTTGAGAGTCTTGCTGCCTACTAGATATCTTGTTCTCTTTGTATCTCCTATCTCCGCATGTATTTCTGTGTGTCTGTAAATCACTGAGCATGGCCCTCTCTTGGGTGCTATGTGCAAAATCTCATTTATGTCTAGAAAATCAAAGCCTACCTTAAAAGAGATACCAAGGATTTGTTAGAATAGTTGAAATATTAGGAGGCTAAGGATTATTAATTCAGATCTAGTTGTTACAAAAAAAGAAAGAGCAAAAATGCAGTTAAAGTAGTTATGCTGCCTATCTCACTGCTGCTCTCAGTCCTAAGGTCAGAGGTTTCATCCTGGTGGTGGTGAGCTGTAAAGGCAAGTAGTAAACATCAGGTGTCCTTTGTGAGGAGCATTGTGGTTGTTCGTGTTGATGGATTTATCTTCCTCACTCTAGGATCCACTCGATGTCATTTTTATATGCCTGCTATCTTGCCTTGTATGCCTTTGCTCTTCATTGGTTTGCAGCTCTGTGTTACATCCAAATATGTAAAAGGCACTATGTATTAGATACAATTTCTTTCTTGTCTGTTACCTCTCAAACCAATTTTGTCTGGGTCTGTGTTTCTCTTGGCCAACCGTGGGTGAGTTGTGGGGTGTCCAGTGCTGGGTCCTGTACGAGCCATCTCTGTTTGTCCTGTGCCTGCCCTCCTCTCTGCTATGTCTTGTGTCTCCACTTCCCGAGGCCTCTGCTACCACACCAGGCCTGTGTTTTTCCACACTACATCATTGTCATAGAGTTGTGAATATCTCATTCTACACAGAGTAGCTGCTCGTTACTGTATGAAACTGTGGTTGCAGCATGCCTGGGTAAACAAAAGGAGAGCCAGTTAGGCACAGGCACCTGGTCAGTTAGGGAAATTGCTGTCACAGCTAAATCAAATGACAGTTGCAGGCAGGTCAGGAAGAGTTCAGCCAAAGTAAGCCTGATGGGCTTTAGTCCTAGGGCCTTGCAAATGGAGTGGGGAGCTTACAGACTGCTGCTAGCTGTGGCAATACCATGTTAAAGGGCTACGCTGCTGTATCGCAATGGGGAGGATGATGTGGAAGAAGAATTCAAACAGATATATTTGAGAAGAAGGGCGGGATGGTTAGACTGGGTGTATTTTACAATAAAGCAGGGAGTTGGAGGGGATGGGAGTCAGGATGGATGGACCGGGAAGGCCAGTGACTTTTTGGAATAGGCTCTATCTGCAGAACCTATTCACCCTCATCATCTAGTGGTGTTTGTTCTAGCTGACATCCCTATGAATGTCAGGTTCCCTCAAGGGAGAGGCTGCATCGCGTGTTTTCATCTGTAGCTTGAATTAGACTTCAGCATCCTCCATCAGTCTCCCTTCTGTTCCAGTGGAGTGAGAGAGCAATGGCACTGTAGAATCAAAGGCTTCCAGTCGGTTTTGCCTCCCGCATCTTCAGTTCTGTGCGATTCTGTGTTACTTGTTTCTTCTCTTTCCCCAACAATTATGTTACAGATACAGTCACTTAACATCCCTTTTGGCTGCAGCTCCCAAAGCATGTGGCAGCTCTCTAGCATAGCTTGCAGTGCAGAGGAAGCACATGGGAAGATGCAGGTGGTGTGTCTGAGTTGTGAATATTGGTTTGAAAATTGATGTGACAGGAAGGAGATTTTTCTGCTTGTCTTCTGACATACTGAGACAAGTTACAGAAGGTACGAGTCATCTTTACTCTGCTTTTCTCCCCTCACCCCCCTAGCTTTGACTTCTGTTGTGCAGTTTCCTGCTCCTTTCTTTCTGCTGAGTAGTACAGTAGAGGTCTGCTGTGGTTTAACCCCAGCCAGCAACTAAGCACCATACAGATGCTCTTACACTCCTCCCTGCTCCCAGTAGGATGAGGAGGAGAATTGGGGGGAAAAAAGTTAAACTCATGGATTGAGATAAGAACAATGTAATAACTACAATAAAATATATTACTAATTGTAATGAAAATAATAATTGTAATGAATATAAAGGAAAGAAAGAGAGAAATAAAACCTAAGAAAAGAAAAATCATGCACAGTGCAGTTGCTCACCACCCCCTGACCGATGCCTGAGCAGTGATCCACACCTCCTGGCCAACTCCTCCCAGTTTATATACTGAGCCTGACGTTCTGTGGTGTGGAATATCCCTTTGGCTAGTTCGGGTCAGCTGTCTGAGCCATGCTCCCTTCTAGCTTCTTGTGCACCTGCTTACTAGTAGAACACAGGAAGCTGAAAAATCCTTAATTGAGGATAAGTGCTACTTTGTAACAACTAAAACATCAGTGTGTTACCAACATTATTTTCCACAAATCCAAAACACAGCACTGCATCAGCTACAAGGGAGAAAATTAATGCTATCACAGCTGAAACCAGGACAAGGTCATACTGATGAGTGTTGATGTATGTCCAGGGAGTGTGCTGGTAGATGAGGGTGAGGATGGATTTTGTCATGGGAACAGGGTATTAAGTACATAGGGACAAGTTCCTGAGCTGTGGCGAGTAGGGAAAGAACAGGCAACAGTCCTGCATTCCCATTATGAATACAGATTGCTCCCTGAACACATATACCAGCACCTCTGTTATGCTTCTCTGGAGTTCTGTTATTGACTCCTGTTGCTTAATTGCTGTGTGTCTATCAATGGAGAACGTATTTCTCTAGAATGGTCACGTATATGGTCACTGCAGGAAAAACTTGGTGTGGTGTGTTGAAGAGGTGCTTTGTAAAGGTGGAGAGTGTCTTGGGTTGTACATGGCTCCTAAGCCATATGGAGGTTGCTTTGTTTCCTCTTTGGAATTTTTATGGTTGTGTTGATCGCTCATTTTCAAATGAAACTTCTTGGCAAGTCTTGCAATAAAAAATATGAGGTGTTTGAATTTTCAGGCTTACCCAATGGAAGAGCAGGTGTATTTATATGTAGCATCGCTCTTCCTGGCAGTGTTGTGTTATGCTTTGGTTCTTGGGTAGAGCTGTCATGGTGGAAGGTATGTCAAGGTTTTGCCCTGCTGTCTTTGATTTTTAAGATTATTTTTTTTTTCAGTATGTTGGAGGAAAGGCTGTTGTAAACTATGTAACTGTGCTTTGAATTCAAACCTCAAAGAGTTGCTGTAGATTTCCAAGTAAGCATGTTATATACTCTGTTACAGATTATTTCCTACCTGGAATATGGATCTTTCCCAGCTTTAAGTCATCTTCCTCCTAGTAGTTTTCCTTAGCTTCCAATAGGTAGTCTTTAGGTGTGTTTATTCTTCTGCCCTTTAATGTTGTGAACTTGGCCTAGGCATACCACTCTGATCATTCTCGCCTATTGCTTTAGAAGTTACAGGTGCCAACTGTAATACTGCCGCCAAGAGTGAACACTGCTGCTAAAATAAGACTTTGAGTGCTGTTGCTGATGCTATATATTGCTTTCTCTTCTGCAAATTAAATTGCTGGCATTGTCTACTAGTTGTTCTATTTGGCTCTTTTTTTATTTGTGTGTTGAGTAAAATCTTAATGTTGCATAGGAAAGTTCTGTGAAGGCTAGAAAGCCTACAAACACGTGTAGTTCAGAAACATTCTGTACACCAGAAAATTTACAGTAACCATCTCTATCTGCTTCTCAAAAATATTTTCACAAGCAAAGCTCTGTCTAGGAGAACATCTGATAAATCCTTGAAATCCCTGTTTTGCAAATCTCTTCTGGAAGATGCTAGGATTTTGTACTGAAAGATAGAGTAAAATGCAAAGCAGTTTCTCCATTACAGAAGTTTATTGGCCTGTTCTATGCAAATACATACTTCTGTCCCTCTCAAACCTATAGTTTTTAATGCAGGCATTTGATATTTATAAGAAAACTATTTTTGTATGTTTGGATTTTTTTTCAGCAAAGCATCATTGTAAAAGGACTGTAAAGATCTTAAAATATTTGTGGTAATGGCAACATAGACCACAAAGCACTGCAGTACACTAAGTAGATTTAGAAGCAGCTTTTCTTGTTGAAATCTTGATTATCTTCATCTATTACCTTCATGAAGTCATCTAAACCTTATCTATAACTACTGTTCATGAAAAAGATGAAAATAGTACATTGCAAGCTAGCAGGAACTGCGGAAACTGTTCTTTCAGTTATCTCTGAAGATCTCTGGAAAGCCTCACTCAGAATAGAGAGGCTTATGGTGAGTTAAACTTTGCTGTTGTTGACGCTCATAGTATCAAGCCAGAAGAGCTGACAGCTCTACATACCTTTACTGGTTTTAATTGCATTAGTGCTGTCGTGTTTTTCTGACTCTGGGCTCACATGCATTGCTGTACATTGGTTCTGTGCTGTTCATCACTTATTACAGTTCTGGACAAAATCTCCAGTTTAGTAACTTTTAATGCTTGTGTAACATTCCTTTACCTCCTCCCGTGACTGACTCCCACAAAAATAGTCCCTTACACTGGTGGAGGAAATAATTCTCCTGTATACAAATTGTGTGCACATAATTCAGTCATTAAGTTTGGCTTGCTAAAAACGTACAGTGGAGTCTGATGGGTGTTCTGGTCTGAAAGCAGTCGGTATCTTACAGGAGATGTGTGTTCTAATGATCCTGGCGTTTGCATCACTGATGACTTAAATCTTCCCATATGTCAATTTTTTTCTTTTACAATAGTTTAGTGGACATTTTAAACACGAATCTGCCTTCTTAACACTGAAATATGTTTTAGTTACATGCTGTAAGATGAAATATTGGTTGTAATTATAGTTAATGTAGATGGGCATAATTTGCTCTTCGGGATTATAGGCAATCTAAAGTATTTCATGGAGTGCTCTGAATGGTATTTTTGTGATATATTTTGATTTTTATATGAGAGATACATAGGATATGGGAATTGTGAAATTATGAAACATGACATAGTACTGGAGGTAACTTCTGTTATTGTTGCACTTTTTCTCCAAAAACCCCAAAAGAACTGGTTCAGGGAAGACTGAATGCTAGTTCTTCACTTTGTGTTTCGTATTCTGTGGTTTTAGACATCTTGTTCTCTTGGGATGTAAACAGTTAAACCGAACCTTGAAGAACTGCTTTCTTTCCGAGCTCTGTGTTGCCAGTTACTAGCTACAACAGAAGCTTTTTATATTGGAAGTTTTGCTATAACTTCATTTAAATGGGGAATTTTAGCTTGTGGTGAGTATTTTTTTTAAATCTGGGTTGCATAAAGGAGACTTTCTGTTATTCTAGAACTTGTTGGGGTTAAAAGTTATGTTTTCTGTGTCTTCTTCAGAAGGTTTTGCTTAGCTCATAGTTATTCCACCGTTCTTTTCCCCCAGCCAAACTTGAAAGAGAAGGCATGACTCTTTAATATTAAAAATGGAATCATTGTCTCGGGATCCTCAATAAGAAGCAGTTACCCTTTTAGTCAAATGTTACTTCCTTGCTGTCTCATGTAATTAGGTAGCTTCACCAGCTTCCTTCACCTTACTAGGGAAAAATAGCTAAGGTGTAGTTTCACATCACCCTTTAGTTGAGCTGTCAGACACTTCAAACCTCATGGTCGTACTCTTGCTGTCCCCAGCTGCGTGCTGTAATTGCCTCCATAGCATTGGATTCAATGCTTATGTGCCCACAGCACAACTCAGGTGTGTGGTTTGACCTGCTGCCAAAAAAGTGTTTTCTGCAAGGACTTGTGGCTGCAGCATTGGCTGAGCTGAGGAGAGGGGAAAGCGCAGCTGGGAAGAGGGGAAGGAAGTCACTTTTGCCCTCCCCTGCCCCGCCCCACAGTTTGAGGAAAAGGCAAGGGGAGGGTGGCCCTTCTCTGGGGCTGTGATTTGGTTTTATTTTTTTTTAAGTTTTTTTGAAGCAGTGGCAGTTTCAGTCAGTGGTAGGTTGTGTAGCTGGTCCTCACCTGGACATTCCACTTCTTGGGCTGAGGAAGGAATGCAGTTCATTCTTTCCTGAAATTTCAAACTGTCTCAGGTATATGTAACAAAAATGTTTTCAGCAGGAAAAACAGGGTGGCTCCTTCTAGTCTAAAAAGAGAAGTTTGTGATGTTTATGTTCTTTGATTAGGTATGAATGAGAAAAAGGCCACAGCTTTGTTTTCGTGTTTTGAATAACTCTGCTGAGCCAGCAGATGCTTTCATTTTCCATTCATAACCCACTTAAAGAACAAGTTGGTGTTGTATGGTTTTGAACAATTAAATAATTACTTCCAAAGTGTTTTATGTTCTGTAGCGTTTATCTTAATACATACAAGTAAAAACAACTACAAATATACATTCAGCATTGGTAACTTGATAGTTTTGGATAAAATTTTATTTAGAAATGTATTGTTATTACTGGGCTTATGACCCACATCTACAGGGGATGGGTAAGGTGCTCTAGGTAAGCGAATGATGGGAAAGACCTGTCCAAAAGCACTAGTTTTACTTTGTCTAAAACTATTGCAGAACCAACCACATGGAAACAGATGGTTCAGCTTTTTTTCAGTCTTTTTTGAAGTCCAAGGGCTCTTCTTTTTTTTTTTTTTTTTGAGCAAAAGAAAATGACTTAATGACAGTGTTCCTTTGAAGGTGGTTAGAAGAGCTGGTGTAATGTAAATGATGAAATTTCTCCAAAGTTGCCTCAGCAAAAATGAGTCTTCTGATTATGCAGGAATGTGGGCAGTGAGTTCACAGCAGTGATGCAACTTTCCTGCTGCCTTGACTTAACTCTCCTGCCCCATGCACATGCATGTTTTTAGTCTGTTTTTAATTGTACAGCGTTTTTTCTGACACTTGAACTTCATCTTTACAGAGACGGCTTAAAACCAATCCTGACATATTTTAGTGTGATTTGTCTTAACTTGCTATCTCAGCTGTAAGATGATGGCAAGCTTTAGTAATCACATTCCTGTTGGTCAGTGCAGTGGCTCAAAAAGCACTTCTAGTCTTTTGAGTCTGCATGTACACTTTAGCTTTAGTTTCAGCAAGAGAGTGTTATCCTGTTGACTTTGTTTGCAGAGCTGGATGTTGAATTTCCAGTAGTTAAGGGCTTGTTCTCTTTTTGAGCTGAATTCTTCCATTTAATTTCTGTAGTTTCATTTAACTAATTTCAATAGAATCAAATTGATATAAATGAGGGCAGCTCAGCTCCTTTGTGTACTGCTAATTAATCCCGTTGCTCCACTCTTTTATGTATGGATTAATAGCTTCCTTTGCTCTTTTTCTTATGGCTGCATATTCAGGATGCTATCTCTGTCACACGCAAATGCATGGTGCCTATTTGTAATGAAGTTTTGCCCTGCGTTTGGGGATATGGCTTGTAGGCACTATAGTAAGTGTACCCAAAGTCATAATTGTGTGTGTTCTTGGGAAAGGGCATGAGGAGAATGTGTGTGTTTGTTGGTGGTCTTGCTTGTCTGTTATCAGAGCGAACCTGTGAAATGCTGTTGGTGTCACTTGGCTTGCGAGGCGATCTTTCACTAGATATCTGCACTGAAAGCTGGAGGAGCTTGTTTGGCAAGGGAGGGGAGTTACGCATGTCAGCTACAGAGGTTCACTGAGCAAAGAGAAATGCTAAAACTCCTATTGACTCTTGTTTTGATACCTGTAGTCCTGTCTTACCTGTGTTTGGCCTTGTTTTCCAGGACAATGCCCACAAAGTCTTACAAGTTTCTATACCTAGATTTGTCTGTTACAGATATTATAATGCGTGCGGTATCTGTCCTTAGCATGGAAGCTTCATACTGCGAAATCCCCAGTGATGAATATAATAGCTATGCCAGTACTTGGAGTCCATTTGTTAACCTCCCATGTAAGAGAGAAATGATACATAATTAAAGGGTAACTGTTCTGAAATACTTTGTTAGGAAGCTCTGATGGTTTTTATCTTATTTCAGAATTTTAAGAAGTTAAGAATTTTCAGGAACTTAAATCTTGATTTGGAGCATGACAACTTCTGTTCTGGTGAGATGTGGGCTAATTGTAATAGCCTAGATTGCAGAAGAAAAGATAAAACTTCAAACTTCAAAAATACACTTCTCTAATTGTGCAGAAGTGTTAGAAACTGTGAAACTTAGTTTATAAGCAAAATGGCAACGCATGCCCTTAAAGGACTAAAGCAAACGCTGGTGTGTGGAAACTGAGATTAACATAAGGTTGAACATCTGTATATCAAAGCTAATGTTAGGATGAGTTCTGACCTCATGATGGCTTCCACAGGGAATTTCTAGATTCTGGCTGTTGCAAACCATTGCATCAGAAAATTTGCTCCAAGATGGTGCTTGTTTCTTATGTTCTGACACACCCCCCCAAAAAACCCTCAAAAAAACCCCAAACCTGACACCTTAAGATATGTGCTATTTCAGTATTTTTTCAGCAGATGCTATGTAATAGCCGAGGGTTTTGTTTTGTTTTACTAGAGTTGTAGGTTCAAGTATTTTTTTTCCTTGCTTTACTAGCAAGACCGTGCATCTGTCAGTCACGAGGTTTTTCCACTTTTCTGACTCAATAGCTTGCAACCGTGTGGGATCTTTTAAGTAGGAGAGCTACTGGCTGCCTTTTCACATCTGACTGAGCACTGGTAGGTGACAGCTCTCTGTTAATTTCTTAGCTCTGCTTTAATCTTAACGCTGAGGATGCTTCATACTTTCTCTTAAAGATGGGATTTAGGATTATAGCGTTATTTGTTACTGATTTTGCTTAACATGTAAAGGAAGTTGCTTAGGTTTGTGTTTTGGAGTGGATTTCTGTTAGTGGTTTGATTTGGTGCTTTGATTGCATGAGGGATGTTGTCAAATTTCCTTTGTTGCCCATGCCTGTCTTAAAGACTTCCAGACACTTGCTTGGGATGATGATCTGTGTATGTTTGATTCCGGTTTGGTACAGAATGGTGTGCTAGCACAGCATTTAACTAGTGACCCAGGGAATATTCAGGCATCTCTTTGTAAGTGGCTTTCCCTGTGTAACACAGGTTTTCAGTAGCCTATGCAGACAACGTGAACCCTTTTGGGTGACAGATGATTTCTTAATGTCATTCCTAGGGCAGTAAGGTCAATATTTTTTAATATAAAGTATGTGAATGTTTCTATATGCTACTTTTAAAATGCTTTGGAATGTTTTGAAGTCTTATACTGTAGTAATCCTGCTTAAATGGCAAAAGGCAATGAAATTGCTTAGGGGAAATGTAGACTTCTTTTTTTTAATTAGTGATATAATTCTAAAGGAAAATAGTTCTGCTTGGTGTCTCAAATGCACTGATCTCTGCATACTGGTTACTGATTACTGCCATCTCCTTTAATTAGCCTGATTACTGTGTCTTCTCCTGCTGCATAGTTTTGCCCAGTATTGGGCACAGAGCTCCATGGAGGAATGCTTGCAGCGGTTTAATGTTTTGAAAATTACTTGTTTAGGTTTGACTGAAGTACACACACCTAACTCTTGCTGTACTTTACTGCATTGCAATGCTATTTTAGCAATATCAAAACTCTTTTCATATCTGGCAGCAAAAATAGAGACTGAAATCAAAAGTATGTGAATAAGAAAGGGGACTCAGGCTTCACTGCTGAAGTGAAGACAGAAGAAAGTCAAGGAAATAACCCCTTCTCAGCAGTGCAGCAGCACTTTGCTTCCAGTTTTACACTTGGCAGACCAACTTGAGCCTCTTGTGCTGGGGGAACATGGGGTTACCTTGGTGTGTGAACCTCATCAACAGCAAGCCCCTTTTGAGTCCAAAACATCACGAGCTTGCATGGCGTAAGGTAGTGAGCCTGTGAAGTCTTCATGCAGAAGCAGTTCCAGGTCAGAATTGAAAACTGTTGGAGCATATTGTGCTTTCCTAATCAGGCACGGTTAGGATTGGAGTTAGGACCCTTGTAAAGGCTGGAGGCTGTGTGGAGACCTTTTGGAGGAGGAGGAGGTTCCTGCAAGAGTGTTTGGGTTTCTGGAACTTATTTGGGACTGCTTAAAATTTATAGAGGAAAAGTTCTTAGGTCTATCTTCCAATGCCAACAGGAAGGAAGCTCTTCTGGTATGTATCTAAGTGCAGTGAGTTCATTATGACACGAGAATCTCCCAGAAAGAAAGGATGGACACCTTCGTAGTCTTCATTTCAACTTTCTTTTATTATGAAATCCTAGGGAAATATTAGAGTTTTAAAAGTTAAGGAAATTCAATGTCAGTATGGGAATAAACTCCTAGTAATGGAAGCCAGTATTTTGATTTCTTGGCTTTCCAGTGGTATTCTTGATTTACAGTAGAATTATAACTGAATATATTGCTGTATATATAAGTGCATGCAGCCTTAATTTTGCTTCTCCCTTTGGCAAAACTCAAATGTTTGAAGCTTGCTGTGTAACTTAATAAATGGAAATGTAGTGGAAGTATAGATTTCTTGGAAGCCATTGACTGTTAAACAGTGGAAGCAAAAGCTGGAAAGGAATTTTCCCCAAAGTTTTCTTCTTTGAGATTTAGTGGAAGTGAGTTGATTGAAAAACAAATAAACCCTCACCCCCTTAAAGTTCGTATTCTGGAAAACGTGAGGTACCATAAGGATACTCACATTTTTATGCTAGTAGCATAAAACCAATGTGTTTTATATTTGGACATAACTTCTTGCTAAGTTGCAATGTGAGAAGCCAGCCTTGGGAAATATCTATGTAAAATATAAAGCTGTTTAAAGGCTTGGCTCTTTAGTATCTGTTTAGCCATATGGTTAAGATCCTATAGTAGTGGCAGCAACGAAGCCATAGAAGAAGTAGTAGTGGAGCTTATTTTGGTCTCTTCAAACTATTTCAAGCTTGGATTTGACTCAGTCTTCTCTCTTAACTCCTAGGGAATCAAGTGTGCTCAATAAACGGACATGTTGCACTTAATGCAAAAAGAAACGGGAGGGCCCATGTGTGGTCCTGGATGTAATACAGTTAGCCTGAAGCTAGGGCTGTAACTCTAGGTGTAGAGGTGATTGTTGACATTTTTATTTCAGCCGTTGATGCTACCCCCAGTGCACAACCAGTTAAACTGCTTATAAAAACAACTCTTAAAATTGCTGAAACATCAAGTCAGCTGTTCTTAAGGTGGAAATGGCCAAAAAGTTTATTCTGTCCTCTTGGGGCAGGTGAGGATTGACTTAGAAATTTTGCATTAACTACGAGTTAGTTTCTTTCAGAAATGTATTACTTGTCATGTCAGCATGCAGGAAGTACTACTAGGTATATTCAAGGCATGTTTTTCTTCTCTTAACTAGAAGTATGATGCTGTACAGTGAAGTGCTTCCTCATGCTGGTTTTTATTCCATTGTTCAGTTTCTGTAGAAGAAAAATTAAGATCTTAAAAACACAAATAATCTTGTCCATAAAAAAAACCAAAAAGGAGGTGCGTTGTTGCTTACTTTTGCTGTTATCACATATAGACAGTGTTTGGTGGCTTGCTTATGTCCATTAATTGGGTTAAAATGGGTTTGTGATGGTCAGCATTCACTTAAACTTGTAAAGTGATTCTCTCTGCTCTCTGCTTTTACATTGGGAAATAGACCTACTGATTTTCAGAGTCTTTAAAGGAAGTAGTTCTTGATTTTACAAACCCAGAAGTTGAATATTAAGGAAATTGGCAAGGCTGAAGCTCTGGCAGTTTAGAGCTGGCTGATACCTTGGAGGTCCTGAGTTTGGAAGAAATTTATTTCCCTTCTGGATATAGATTCAGGTATTTGATGGTTCGGTCTTCATCTGACTGATTTGCCCTAAGTGGGTAGTAATAACTGAAACAGTGAAATTGTGAAACAAAGAACAGTTTTCTGCCCACATATCTAAGAGGGAGCTAGATGAGATACTAATAGCATGTTTATGAAATGCTTTTTGAAACTTCAACATGTGATAAAAGTAGCATCCTAATATTTGCTACTTTAATAGACTAGTTTTGTTCTGAGTAGTGAAGCTCTAAGTGTGAGGTAGGAAATGGGTAAGTCTCCTTTCTTACAACTGTATTGTGTGATTAAGCAGAAAAACCTCTGGACGCTAGTCTTGGTCTTTGCTCAATTCTCGTGGTATGAGTCAAGAAAAAAAGTGCATCTGAATTACAGCTATTGGTAAAGGGCAGGAAAAATCGTAGAATGATTATGGTTGGAAAGGACCTCTAGGATCAAGTCCAACCTTCATCCCAACGTTCCCTAACCACTAGACCATAGCCTCAAGTGCTACATCCACTTGTTTTTTGAACAACTCCAGGCATGGTGACTCCACTACCTCCCTGGGCAGTCTGTTCCAGTGTCTAACCACTCTCTTAGTAAAGAATTTCTTCCTAATATCTAATGTAAACCTCCACTGACACAACTTGAGGCTGTTTTTTCTTGTCCTATCATTAGTAATTTGGGAGAAGAGACCAGCACCAGCCTTGCTACAACCTCCTTTTAGGTAATTGCAGAGAGCAAAAAACCCCCTTCTGTTTAGTTGCAGATGTGAGGTTATTTATAGCAAGAAAAGAAAATGCTTTGGAAGAGAAACTTGATATAAAGAGATCTAATGAGGAAGGATGCATGTTTCAGATGCCTAGTGAAATTTCTTCTGGCTTTGCTTAGGCTTGGAAGAGGTAATACGAAGGCGAGTGGTGGAAATGATTGCTTACCAACTGCGTTGGTATTTTTTTATGGTCAGCTTTGAGTCTGGCTCAGGGCTGGACTGTGTTCCTCTGTATGACAACTTTTCTTCAAAGATAAGAATAAAGCTTTTCAGTCAGATGGCAAAGCATAGGCAACTGTAATTGTAAGTTTAAAGCTGGGAGGAACTTACACTTATTTTCTATATAAAAATACACTAGCTTTTTTCTTTGCTAAAAGGTGTTTAATGGAGCAGATAAATGCTTTTGAATAGAATTTCCTTGTTACCAAAATGCAAGACTTCTTCTGTTTGTGCATTGCTTTTACACTTTCATTGTGGGAGCTGCTTTTCTATCAGTGACGCCTACTGTGATTTGAAGGGCTAAACAATTTTATATTTCAGAGGAACAAAGTAAAACAGTCAAGTTACGTTCTTCTGAGAGGTTTTATCATGGCTCCCTTCTAAACTTTGGAAGTCAGTGTTGCAAGAACTGAACGTGTTTTACTTTTCCACTTCCCTTCAAGCAGACATGTGAAGGTCGTTCCTTTTTGTCCTACCAGGTGGAATAAGGTAATAGTGCATAATGGTTTGTTCATTTTGGGGTTTGCCCCTGCGTTGCTGATGTTTTGTGATTGATTTACATTTTGAAGCTTTTGTTTGTTGTATGTGGATGACTTCTACTTATGTAAGCTTAACGTTTGAACTCTTGAGAACCCTGTTTTCTTTTTGCATTTAGTGCAAAAGATGATATTGATATCGATGCCCTCGCTGCTGAGATAGAAGGTGCAGGAGCTGCAAAGGAGCAGGAGCCTCAGAAATCCAAAGGCAAAAAGAAAAAAGATAAGAAGAAGCAGGATTTTGAGTAAGTTTGGTTTTTTTCTGTCTGTTTTCTTTTATTCCATTATACAAAATCTGTTACTTACATACCATAACTTCCTTCTTATTTTAGTGAAGATGATATCCTGAAGGAGCTGGAAGAACTGTCAATAGAGGCACAAGGAGGGAAAGTTGACAGGGAACCTTCTACAGGAAAGGTGAACACTGAGGGGGAGGTGGGCTGTTTTATAGGAAACAGTTGAAATACGAGGCACTTCTGTCCCACTGTTGCAGTGTAGTTGGAGTTCCTGTATGAAACATGCACCCAGCATGTATTTTTAATTATACTTGATCATATTTTCTAAGTGAAGTCAATTGTGAAAGATTTTACTAGGAGCCATGTCTTCAAAGCCAGTCAGAATAAATTTTAATTGTGGGCTGAGGTGTAGTACACTCAGCAGGAATAGTTGCTGCTTTCAGACTTTGTCGTCAGTAGGAGAAGTATTTCTTGACATCTCTTAATGCTGCTTCTTAGCTTACAATAGCAAGTCATTTTTCATGGCTGATTATTGAATTGTTTAATTCCTAGATTGAAAATGACAACGAAGAAAGCTTATCAAAACAAGATAAAAAAAGGAAAGGGAAGAGTAAAAAAGCCGAACTGGAAAATGACTATGACAGTGAGGAAGTGGAAGATAAAGATAAAAAATCTAAAAAAACTCAAAAAGCAAAACAAGACATGCTTTCTGGCAGTGATAATGATGATCATGAGACACAGCTTAAGAAAAGCAAAGGGAAAAGTCAGAAGTCAAATAAAAAGCATGATCTGTCAGAAGATGATGAAACTAACATTAAGAAAAGCAAAGAGCGTGCAGGGGCAGTGTCTGCTGGTGAGAGTGGTGATGAGTCAGATGAGGTCTCCCAGTCTAGAAAAGGACAAAAGAAAAACCAAAAACCAAAATCCACTCCTGCTGCTGAAAGTGGGGATGATGAAGACGAACCTTCATTCAAAGTAAAAACAGTGGCTCAGAAGAAGGCAGAAAAAAAAGAACGTGAAAGGAAAAAACGTGAGGAAGAAAAAGCCAAATTGAGGAAGCAGAAAGAGAAGGACGAATTAGAAGGTGGTAAAGAACCAGCAAAGCCGAAGGAAGCTCCAAAAAAAGGTGAAGAGAAGGCTTCTCCTGAAGTCACGGCAACACCTGGGGAAAAAGGAGAGACTCCTGCAGGAGCAGAGGGTTTGTAACATGATTTCTAAAACTAATAGAAACCCTGTAGCCCTTATAAAAAGGCCAAAGAGTGGCAGGTGGTGAGGGCGATTTGTTGCTTTATTTGGAGTCGGGACTACTTGACAATTTTGGTAGTCTTGTCTGCCTCTTTGTGGTGGCTCACATGTGGCTGTTCTTTCTGGCCTGTGGTTTGTTCAGGTACATGGGCAAACAAAAGCCAGATGGCAAATTCTCATTACAGTATGAGCTTACAGTTCGCTATTGCAAACATATTTTTTACTTTCCAGGTATTCTGTTATTTTAAGACTTCAGGCACTGACTTTGTAACTTAGAGATAGTGTTTTAGAAGAGTCCCTCAGAGTTTTCTTCTTTTCATTATGAAGTGCTTGTGTAGTAGCCAGTCAAAATGTTCCTCGTGTGGTGTTATCAGGTTTGAAACACTAATTGTAT
Source organism: Eurystomus gularis (assembly GCA_013400335.1). Lineage (NCBI taxonomy): Eukaryota > Metazoa > Chordata > Aves > Coraciiformes > Coraciidae > Eurystomus > Eurystomus gularis. Next base: position 84,291 of record VZZY01005610.1, read on the forward strand.
TTAGAGCATCTTTAAAATTTCTGGTATCTTCTTTCTGTAGCTGATGATGAAGGGGACAAAAAGAAAAAAGACAAGAAAAAAAAGAAAGGTGAGAAAGAAGAAAAAGAGAAAGAGAAGAAAAAGGGTCCCAGTAAAGCCACGGTTAAAGCTATGCAAGAAGCCTTGGCTAAAATGAAAGAGGAGGAGGAAAGGGCAAAAAGAGAGGAGGAAGAGCGCATAAGACGACTGGAGGAACTAGAAGCAAAGCGCAAAGAGGAGGTACCGTGTATCTTACTCTGAGTATAGAATAAAGGAGAGGGTAATCTTGCTGCTGCAGTTGGTGGGTTTGTCCTTAGTATGTTTCTCATCCACAGAAGATACACTTGGCCAGCTTTTGCATAAAGCGTGCTTTAAAATGTCTGCATATTTTTTGACCTTCTTCTAGGAACGATTAGAGCAAGAGAGAAAAGAAAGAAAGAAACAGAAGGAAAAAGAGAGAAAGGAGCGTTTGAAGAAGGAGGGAAAACTTTTAACAAAAACTCAACGAGAAGCCAGAGCCAGAGCGGAGGCTACTCTGAAATTACTCCAAGCTCAGGGTAAGCAGTAAAGTTTGAAATTATGATAATAATAGTAATTCATACTTCTTACTGCTGTTTTGTCTATCTGGAGCTAGGAGGGCAAATACTGAATAATTCCACATAAAGCTGCTCTATTGTCAAGAAAGGTAGTGTGTGTTGGCCCCCACTCTCCATTTTTTTTAAAGGAGGTTTGAATGTCTGTGTGTTTTCATCTTACACTTTAAATATCCAACTATTAAATACATTCCACTTGTGGTTTGAAGATGTTAGCTGTGGAGCTTAGGAAAACCAACTTCTTTCCATGGCCTAGTCCAAAGGCCAGGAAAAGCAGATGGGCTGTGCTGCAGATTGTGTAGGACCAGTGGTCTGGATCCTCTTGGATTAGCTCATGTGCTCATTTAAGCAAGTGCATTTGTTTTGTTTCAGGTTAGCTAGTTCCCAAGAGTGGTGTATCCTCTTGCATTTGCTCAGGAAAAGGGTATATAGGAGCTTTCCTGCTTTTCCTTCAAATATAATCTTTTTCCATTGCAGTGAAATAAATGTATCCAATGTATTGTAAGCCCATGTTCTAATTTGTTCCTGGTAACTTTTTTGTGGCTGAGGAAAGAAACTAATATTTGAGTGCTGAGTATCCTTTTTGTATTTGTAGAGAACACTGTGTGACACTTTGCTGGTAGATGGATGTGTTAGGATAGGGATCTCTGTAGTTAGTAAAATGTTTGGAGCTCTTAAACCTACACAAAGACTGTTTCTCTTCAGTCGTTGTTGTAGTTATTAGACTCCTACTTGTGTACTGCCACAGCTGGGCAGTAGTTAAATTATTAATTTGTCTTTGCACCTAACTTGTGTTCTTAATTTAATCCCTTCCAACGTTCCAGCGCTGCTGTTCTGTGAGGTGAAGATGAAGCTGATGAATTGAACCTGGCATTGTTTTAATATCTAAAAGTGTTGTAAAAAACAAACCAAAAACCCCAGCACTGAGCAAAAGGGTTAAATACCATCTACTGAGTAACCTTAAGCTTTTAAGAAAAGCTGTGCATCTTAAGTGTTCCAGATTGTCTGAAACTAGGATGTCTGACAGACTGGTTTTAAGTGAGTTTTAGCATAGCAGATTTAAAATTGACATCTGCTTGTTAAACTGGAGTTGTGTGTTCATGAAATCCTATGTAAGTGTGTGATAGCTTCAAACCTGGAGTCTTAGGATCAGGCTGTTTGGGTGTTCCACCTCCCTCACCCCCTCTTTAGTAATCTAACCTCTTTTTGAGAGCGTTCAGAGTACCTGAAGATCTGTACTTTGCTCAAACTTTGCAGCTTCTGAAAATCAGACTTTTAAAAAAGATTAAAATATACATTGAACTTACTTTCCACTGCTTTCCTCCACCTTGCAATTCTGGAAAAGGTGTTCTCATTTAAACCAAAGCTTATGTTTAGCAATTAATCACCTGCATTTTCTTTCTAACGTTTTTTGCAGGTGTTGAAGTGCCATCCAAAGACTCTGTGCCAAAGAAGAGGCCAATATATGAAGACAAAAAGAAAAAGAAGCAGCAGCAGCCGGAAAATAAAGAAGGTGTGGTTTGTATATAGGGATACTTAATAGATTAGTCATATTTCCGGAACTGTTTGTGGAATAAATCAGCAAATTGTAAACTAATTGCACTTCAGGGTGTCTCTGAGGTTCTTTTGACACCCCTGCCCCCGCGTGCAAGTGGTGGTGCATTAGGGTCCCAAAGTTGTTTTGAAGGCTGCTCACTTCATCCTTTGTTTTACAATCTACTTGACTGCTTTTTTTTTTTCCTAACCTGGGTATTTTCTTTAGAATTTCTAAGTGTTCTAATGTACAGAATGTAAAGCCTTTTATGAATGTGTGGTCAAACGCTTTGTGCGCATATGTAGGTTAAATACAATGTAGTATAAGTAATAATGACTTGTAATTGAGTGTAAGTTGATGTCCCAGGATGAAAGGGCATTGATCCTAGTTTTAGTACTTTTAAGTAGGGGACAATTTGTTTAGGTTTTTTGTATATAAAGAGTTTTCTGTTTCCAGGCTGTGAGTAGTTAGCTTGCTTGCATTTTTGAAAACTTAGACTTTATTGCACTGGTAAGACATAGATTGAACGTGTCAGAATTGTTTTTACTTTTGTGCTTCATGGCTTTCCTGTGGAGGTGTTACTGTGGCTCTTTTCAAGAACTATTCCTTAGTTTTTTAAAAAAAAACAACCACCAAAACAAACAAACCTCCTTGTATCAGTTCTTTTGTTATTTAGCTGGTATTTTTTACATTCCACATGAATGATGTGGCTACTTACCACTTAAGGAGTGTGTAAAGAATGAGAATGGTGCTTATCTGAATTGTATCAGTTTTTTTAATATAGAACAGTAGAGCAAGAATGGGTGGTTCATTAGTACTACTTCATTTTCTCTTGTCTTTTAAAGACAGGAAGTTTTTTTCAATGTTCAAAAGCAATGGTAATCCTCTTAGCCAACAACTGACCTATTGCACAAACCTATTTAATTGCCTAGAAAGCCAAATGTTTTTGCAAGAAGTCACATGCTCCAACTTTGTTTTAGCTCAGTAAGTGCTCAGTTTCAGCTCAGTAAGTAGTTTGGTACTACGTGAATTCAGACGTCATTTACTTGTTAAGAGCATAACTTAGAAACAGAGCTTAAATGTGACGCTGTATGTCTACTCTGGTTTGCACTTCAGAAGAATGTAGCAACCGGTTTGCTTTCTTGCAATTTCAGAAAGTGTGGAGGTGACTTCTCCAGCTGAAGATGCTGTAGAACTGGAAACACCAGTAAAAGATGAGACTCCTCTTCCAGTAGAGCCAGGTTGGTAGTAATGCTAATAAACTTAAAACGCATAAGACTGCATGGCAAGACTGTGTGATGGGTGTCATACCTTGTTGGATGGGGGCTGAGTGGCCTTCCTTTCTTGAGGTAGTTGGTTTTCTTTTGTGTGGTTTTTTTTTTTTTAATTCATTTCTTAAGAGGAGGACTGATGGAATTTTATAGAATAAAGTGTTGAAATAAGAGTATAAAGGTCCCTTACTCTGGGTGAACTGCAGTGATCATTTGGCTTAGGCAACTACCTCATAAGCACATAATCATAAGCCTTTATGATTAACTCCCTTGACTTGCTTTCTAAAAGGCTGTTTTGTCAGCGATTAGGTGAGGGTTAGGATGAAATAGGCTGCTTCGAGTATCGATACTGCAATATTCACAGCGATTGTGTTCTTGATTCCAAACGTTTTGCTTTCACACGTGCTGAATGCAGTGGCTATGGGTTAGCTTGTGAAACTGTCAGCCTAGCATAAGTCGTCACTGCCCTCATTTTTGTCTATGCACACTACTTGTTTTGGCAAAATCACATTGTACTGGACTGCTTCCTCAGCAAGGAGACTGACTTATTGATAAGGGTAAAAATTGAAACAAATGCTGATAACATTTCCAGCTTTTTGAAAATAGAATCACAGAATGGTAGGGGTTGGAAGGGACCTCTGGAGATCATCTAGGCCAGGCCTCCTGCCCGAGCAGGTTCACCTAGAGCAGGTTGCACAGGATGGAGTCCAGACAGGTTTTGAATGTCTCCAGAAATGGAGGCTTTCAAAACAAAGCTGAACACGTACTCTAATTCTAGCTTGACTTATATCTTAAAAGAGCAGTTCTGTAGCTGTGAAAGAGAAGGGCTCACTTGCATACCATCAGTTCCCAGTTAATATTCTAGCAGTCTGGAAGATACTTTTCATTTCAAAGAGCTGAAATTCCCTGGCACTCCATGTGCTGCAGTATATATACTGTTTAATTCCTCTTTTGGAGAGTGTTAAAGTTCGCATTTTTCCCTTTATCTATCTATTTTTCAGTCTCTTTGTATATCTGACTGAATTCCTGCCGGAATGAATACATTTAATGTTTCTGGAATCCATGGTACAATTATGTTAAGGCACCTGGAGTCCTAAAATAGCACTTTTTACAGACAGTTTGTTATTTTCCCACTAATTAAAATGAATACTGTAACCCAACTTGTTTTCCTGTTTCTCTGTCACTGTTACACATGGCTAACTGTTAATTGGGCAGCTTCTTTCAACGTACCATGCGTTATGCAGGCACTTGCTTGGTAAGCAGACAGGAACTAGATGAATGTTTGACTGTCTTCCAAAAATATATTTTGCTAGGCAAAGATGCTAGCACTATAAGATTTTGTGGAGACAACTGCAGATTATTTCTGAAGTATGCAGCATTTTCTGGTTAGGGAATGTGGAGGTAATTTGGTGCAATTAATGGTAGCAGCAAACTTGTAAGTTGCAGTTGTCTGTATATCAAAGGAAGGGGAGGGGCATGTAAAATGTTGTAAGTTGCAGGGCTGTTTCTTTTCCTTTTAATGTTGGATTTCTTAGTTTCAGAAGAAAAGGAAGAAGAAGAAGATACGGAAGATGCAGGTTTGGATGACTGGGAAGCTATGGTTAGTGATGAAGATGGAGAGAAAGGTGAGCATGTGAATACCAAATGTGGATGTGTTTTCTGATTAAGTTTTCTTTGGGCTGAGTTTTTTGTTTCTGTAGAAAACAATATTGTATTTAGATTCTCTCCCTGCCCCCTTAGATATATTGTGAGGCAAGTGCAATGATAAATAGATATATAAGATCTTCTCAAAGGCAAAGCTTTCAGAAATTGTACAAATAGCGCTCAAGAAGACCTGTTGGAAATACTAGTATGTGCAGTTATCGCCTAAAATAAATCAGTTGTAATTTTTTCTTCGTTTTTATGGGAGTAAAAATTTTCTGGGAGTTTAGGGAGACATTTTACCTGGTACTGTGTTTCTCTAGTAACCATTCCAAAGCCGTAACAGTATTACTACACAAATCTGGCAACATCTAGGGGAGTACCTCTGAGACAAATTCTCAGAAGTGAGGGACTGAGGTGGTGTGAAGGTTAGTGTACATGCACTATAGTAAGTTCTAGATACTTTCTCTCATCTGCTTCTTTAAGAGGCAGGTGTGGAGGAAAGGAAGGAATTCCCAGAACGTTCATATTCCTGTGTGCAGATACCAGAGCCCATATTCTGTCTGCAGCCAACAGCGATGTTTATGGGGACGTTAGAGCTGTGCAAGAATGCAGGGGTAACATCTCGGGTTATCCCTGTGGTGAAAGCCGTACTGCTGCCGAGTTGGTTACGGGAGTTATTACTGTTCTCAGCACTTCCATGGTGTGTCTTCATTGTTTTAAGTTCAAAGACTATTCATCAAGTATGTTTTGACTTGCTCAGCCCCATTCGTCTGGCACCTTTGCTTTCAAGTGTAATACTTCATATACATTGATGTACAGTTTATTGTGCATGGAGTCTGTTTCAGCACAAATGTGTGTTCCTGTGGTGCCGGATGGTTCTACTTAGAGTACTAAGGGCTGCTCACCTCTTGAAAGTCTGTTTTAGTCTGTTGGCACCGTCTTGGGGAGAGTGTCACCTCCCGCTTCTTTCTGCTTGGATTTGAAGGATCTGCCAGCATGATGCAGACAAAGAGCCTTCCTGGGAATGAGACTGGGTGCATTACTAAGCTGATGGACTTTCAGTGTAGCAAGGAAACAGAACGAATCTCCAAGAGCAGTGAGCCTCCTCACAGCTCTGTAAGGAAGAGAATGCGCAGCTTTAAAGTGCTCGTTAGCTTGGCTCTTATGATTTTGCAAGTATGAAAAATGAGACGCTTTCCAAAAAAGAAACTTGCTTTCTGATAGGTTTTTTGTTTACTGAAGAATCTCTGGAAAAGATTAATCTTCCATGAACTGTCTAGGGAAACTTTAAAATGAGATGTTTTTTTGAAGATGTAGAAGAGACCATTTGTTCTGACTGTTACATCCACTTAAATGTGCGCTCCTGATCAGTAATACACAGAATCCATATTTTGTTGGATTTGGAGTACTTCTGCTTTCTGTTTAAAGGTGTTAGTTCACTCATTCCTTATGAAGTGCACACAGCTTTAAAGAATGTTGCTTCATCTGAATATTTGCAGATGATGTCAAGCATAAGTGTGCTGACAATTCCTCCCTCCTCTCGAAACTCTGCTTGCACAGATTCTAAACACAATTCAGCAGCTCTGAACATGAAACTTTTTTTTATATCGAAAGCTGAAAAATGATCTTGATTAGCACTTCTGGAATGAAACCTCCTCGTAGTCCTCAGTCTTCTGTAGTAGTCACTCATTGGCTTTTTGTTGCCCTCTCCCCAACAAGTATGACTTTAATAGAGAATTTTTACTTTAGATTTTGTGTGTGGTTTTTTTTTTTTGACAGAGAGCAAACCTGTCCACATTGAAGTCAAAGAACAAAATGAAGTGGATGAGGAAGAGGAGGAGGAGGAAGATGAGGAGGAAGAGGAAGAAGAGAGTGAAGAGTCTGAAGATAGTGAAGGGAGTGAAGATGAGGATGAAAAGACTTCAGATGAGAGAGAGGCAGACTCCCAGGCTATTGGAAAACAATCTATGGAAAAAAAGGCCAGCAAGGAAATTAGCTCTGATTCCGAGTACGACTCGGATGATGACCGCACTAAGGAAGAGCGTGCCTATGACAAAGCTAAACGGAGAATTGAGGTACTAAGCTAGAGCTTTATTTGAACAGCTTTATTTGTGTTGTATAAGAAACAGTTTAATCTTCAGTTCATTGCAAAGCCTTCTAACCATACTTGTCAAAATGATGGCTGTGTCATGACTAGTATTTAGGCAGGTTCAGAAATTTGGTTAATTAAGAAAAAAAACAGGTTTTGCCTGAAGGTGAAGTATTTTGTTTTAGACAGCTGGGTCACTAAGAATGTGCCCTTCAATGTTGTTCCCTTCCACCTCTCCCCCTCCTGGAGAAATGGGCTGTTATCCTTTACAAATAGATGTTTCAGAGTTTATAAGGTGTATTTCTAAACTGTTCAACATTTTTGTGGCTACTGATGTCCTCAGTTTCCTTACCTAAGACGTTTCCTCAGAACGTACCATCAACAAAGCTACATGTTAGTGGATATAATGACTTAGCCTACTAGACTCCAACCAAACAAAAACCCAACTGTTGTTGTAAACTCTTGATTTGTCAAAAGAGGGATGACAGAGCTTGAATTGCCTTAAAAATTTAAGTCCCACAGTTAACTCTGTTTTATGTATGTATGTGTGTAATCGAGTCAAGAGGTGGGCTGTGGTTTTGGGTTTATACTTACCAAATTTTATGTTTCTTTTGTGTAGAAGCGACGAGCTGAGAACAGCAAAAATATGAACACTGAAAAGCTCAGAGCGCCTGTCATCTGCGTCCTGGGGCACGTAGACACGGGCAAGACGAAAATTTTAGATAAGGTAAGGTGCAGAATGTGAAGGCACTGCCTGTGCATCTTGTTTACGCATGTGGGTTTTTTATTGAAAATAGAAATACTCAGAGGACTTCAGTGTCTTACATTTAAGTGTTTCTGGTCTTTTTTTGTCTTCAGCTCCGCCATACTCATGTACAGGACAGTGAAGCTGGTGGTATCACTCAGCAGATCGGTGCAACTAACGTTCCCCTTGAAGCTATTAATGAGCAAACCAAGATGGTGAAAAATGTAAGTTAGAGCACTTACAAGTCTGTTTTAAAAAAATAACATGAAATATAAACTAGTTAAGGCCTTCTGAGATTTCCTGACATGGGCAGGTGTCCTTTCCCCCTATCTCTAATATTGGGGTTGATTGTTTTTAATTCCTATCCTCCCCCTCTCCCCAAAGGGACGCTATTTCGTTTCAGTTGATAAATTTGGTTTCAGTTAATCCATTGCTGCTTCTTCAGAAAAATACACAAATACTGTTTACTCTTTTACACATGTGCATAGACTGCTTATTTGTCAATCTTTTGATTGTCAATTGAGACTTTTGAAACTAAGTATATTTTCTGTTAAATGTACCTCCTTACTGTGCGCTGAAATTAGGCCAATTCCTGGGTGATAAATTTTACTGTATTACAGAAATAACTGTTCAGTATTGCTTGTTTTGGCTACTATATCCTATTTTGCTTGCAACAGCAGCTGACTGAAAAACCTTGGTAGTGATGGCTTTTTCCAAGATTTTACTCAATTTATTAAAAATATGAAGTCTGTGGGGAAGAAGAAATGTTCAAGACAAGGATGACTAGCCTGAACTTTTTTTCTTCCTCTGTAGGCCGTCTTGACTTACAAATTTAGCTGAGCTTATGGCTGCTTGAAAACTAGGGGAATGTGCTACTTTTTTTTTTTTTTTAATATTGAAACGAACTTGGACTGATTTGGTTTATGGAGGGTAACTGCTTTTCTTAAAACATGTATCTGGATTTTTGAAGGTAGTCAGTAATGCTGCCAGCTCTTAGGTTTTATTTTTTCTTGCATGAGCTTTACAAAATGACTAATATTTTGAAATGTTAGTTTGACAGAGAGAACATAAAAATTCCAGGCATGCTGATAATTGACACTCCAGGACATGAGTCTTTCAGGTAATGTTTTTCTCACATTATAGTACTTCCCAGTAGTGATGGCTAAAGCTCTGCATCTATTTTTAACAAGGTGATAGGACTTTGCCTAGTGCTTTGTTTCTTCTCACTTCGAAACAACCAACCAACCCTGAAGTAGAGGAATAAGTGCATTTGCTTAGTTTGCAGGTGCTTTTTTATATCTGGTTAATTGCTGGCCTTTTATATGCAATTAATTTTTTGTCTTTATGCCAATTGAGCCATGAATATCTGAAAAAGCATGTAAATAACTTCTTTCCTAATAGTTAGTGTAAGAGGAAAGCCGGAAGTGGGAAGCTAGCTGGAGAAGAAAAGGTGAGGATTTCAGGTGACCTAAGTACTGTGACATGGAAAAATTAAAACTTTTGTCCTAGCCTCCAGTTGATAGTGCCCTGGTTAAGGTAACTCGGATTATAAAACTGGAAGTTACCAATTGCACAAGTCAGCTGAGTCTTAGCAGAGGTCATACACTGTCTAGGAACACCAGTCAACTTCTACGACTGTCCTTGCTGGGGCAGTCCTTCCCCAAACGGAAGGATTAAGACTCTGATATGACAATTCTTAAACATAAACCTCTGCAAGCATTGAAATGCCAGGTCTTAGGGCACTTGGTAATGTTCTGATCACTTCCTTGGTATCATCCTGTTTACAACTCTTCCATCTTCTAGCCGGGTTTTGTTTGGCACCAAAGATGTCTGATAATCTTGCTGTTTATGTAGTATTGTATAAGAAACTGTTGTGTTCGGATTTTTGCACTCATGTTTCACTGCAACCATCTTAATTCTCACTCAGAACAAATGAGAACATAACTTGTCAAAAACATACAGTAGGAAAACTCTTGGGAGAATAGTAGTTTCTTATTTTTGCTTACACATACTCTAATATTCTGTTAAATGGAATTTACACAGTGTGATTTGAATATTTTTTTTGGAGAGAAAAATACTTGGTCAGCTTTAGCTTTTTGTTGGTCAATTAAGTTTGACATTGTATTTGTTTCTATTAAAGTTCTGTTGCTACATGACTTTCTTTTTCTCCTCTTTCAATGCCACAGCAATCTAAGAAATAGAGGAAGCTCACTTTGTGATATTGCTATACTTGTAGTTGACATCATGCATGGTTTGGAGCCACAGACAATTGAATCAATAAATCTGTTGAAATCAAAGAAGTGCCCCTTTATAGTAGCTCTCAACAAGGTAAGACAGCGTTTTACTCTAATAGTGTGGTTTTCTGCTCTAATAGTCTCTTTAGCATTTGACAATTTTCTGTTTTCTTCCATGAGCTGGAATTTGTGTGAAGTCTGAAGCAGTGGTTCTGAGATCCTCTTTGTTGCGTTTTTTCATGTCCTTGATACCCCAGTGGCTTTACAGGAGCTTTGCAGAACTATCTCTCTGTTCTTCTCAGAGTCCTCACTGACAAGTGTCTTACCTTCTGTGACTTCCATATACAGTTCTCTCAATTCTGGAAGTTGTACTTCAGTTGTGTGGGCTTTTTCTTGCACCTGCTTACATGGATTTGTGTGCGGCTTCTGAGAAAATTGAAAGACAAGCTTCGTTTTGAAAAGTTTCAACTTTGTTTTAGCTGCTGATACTTGTTAGTTTGGCTTGAAGACAAGCTGGCTTTTTTAAGCTCATGGAACAGTAATACTGGTCGCTGGGGGGAAGTATTTTGAGCTCTGCTGTGTTAGATGGTAAAGCCAGATATTTTCAGCCTTGTTTTTAGGAATTGTGTACATGAGGAATTACCCTGGCTGTTTGTGATGACTTATGAGAGTTATAATAAGGAAATTACTCATGTTCAGTGACTTTGAGTGCTGACACACTGACAGAGCACTTAGAGAAGGGTATTCAAGTGCAGTGTAAAAATTGCAATATACTTAAAAAAATGAAATTATCCTTAAGTTCAACTCTTGTTGGAAATGAGGAGGCCATTATCTCATTGCTGAAAACAGTTCATTTTTATAAAAACCATTGGATGGAGAGGCGTTAAGGCCCTAGAGTGAGACCGAGATGAAATAGCCAGAAGTTCTTGCATTTTAGGTTTATAGTTCTGTCATTTAACCAGGTTATGATCCGTTTTCTAATGGTGTTGTTCTGATTTGTCCATCAAATGTAATAGTTTCTTGGACTAAGTCCGTCCTGCTTTGAAAACTTACTCAGGGAAGTGTTTTTGAAGTATGCTGCTGGCTTTCAGACACCCCCCTGCCCAGTCCATTCTGTGCAGCAGCGTGGGGAAGGGTACAAATTCACCTGTAAGCTTTAAAAGTTCTTTGTAAAACTAGTACAGTCTCTTTTCAGAAAAAAAAAAACATTTAAACTTGGTGTAATTAATGTATATAAACTTTTCCCATATTAGCCTAGATTATTATAGCTTGAATTTTTAACACCTGAACTAGTATTGCTGTTGTGAAATACTGTCTGACATTGGGTAAATACATAAACAGAGATAAATACAGCAGCTTGAGCGAATAAAGAGATTTAATTTGATTACTGGAGCAAGTAGATGTCTAGCTATGTTGGCTGGGAAAGTACTTATCAGAGATGATGTGGTGTAAGCATAAAGGTGTCCTTTGGTAAGCTGCGTAAGATGACATATTACTGTATTTTCAAGATTGATAGGTTATATGACTGGAAAAAAAGTCCAGATACAGATGTAGCTATCACCTTAAAGAAGCAGAAAAAGAATACAAAAGATGAATTTGAAGAACGTGCAAAAGCGATCATAGTGGAATTTGCAAAACAGGTAGGCTGAAACATTCAAGGTTTTTTGGTTACCAAAAGTGATAACAAAAGAGGTGAGTGGGTGGTGTGGTTTGTGTGTGTGGTTTTGTTGTGGCTTTGGGTTTTTTTTTCTTTCCCCGAAACAACTTGGAATATCGAGAAAACTGTGAAATCTCTTCCAACACGTTGGTGTTTACCTCTCAGAAACCAAACGTTGTTGTTGTTAAATTAATCTTTTTCTAACTGCTCTGTTCTTGGAGCACTGGTTTGGAGAAAAGCAGCAGCTAATTGCTGTGTGTGGTCAGTGGAGTCATGAAGAGCAGATGAGTTTTCTGTCCCTATTCTTTCTCTTTGGGTGTTGCCCGAGAGGATCCCATCTGTCTCTTGTTCCTGTGGACGCTGGCAGGGAGTGAATCACATCAGTTCTGGGAACTTGAGCTGGTGACATACAAAGCTGACTAGAAGCTAGATGTGGTAATTAGCTTTGTAGAGTTATCCCATAATGCTTCCAAGTGTGGGCTGAGGCTTCATGTTCTGTAGTACACTGTCAGTAACAATTTTTTGTTTTTTTTTGTTTTTAAATTGGGATTTAAATAATGCAATAGTAATTGGCTGGGGTTGAATGTCACTGTTAATGCTGATGTGCGTGTATATGTTTTTCCCTGTATAACTATTAATCCTGATTCCAGGGCTTGAACGCTGCCTTGTTTTATGAGAATAAGGATCCCCGCACTTTTGTTTCTCTTGTACCTACCTCTGCTCACACAGGGGATGGCATGGGAAGTCTGATAGCTCTCCTCGTTGAGCTCACGCAAACTATGCTGACCAAGAGGCTGGCTGAGTGTCAGGAGCTGAGAGCTCAAGTCATGGAGGTAATTTGGTAGCTGTTCTTTGAAGTTCATCTAGAAATTTCTCCCTTCCCTTGCCCCTTTCTTCCTGGTGAAAAAAAGAGATGTGTTTGAAATGCTTAAACAGGGAGTAATTTTTTTTTTTTTCCCCACTTTATTCAGGTTAAAGCACTGCCAGGCATGGGCACTACCATAGATGTTATTTTGATTAATGGACGCCTGAAAGAAGGAGACACCATTATTGTTCCTGGGGTAGAAGGTCCTATAGTAACTCAGATCAGAGGTCTTCTGCTACCTCCTCCTATGAAGGAGCTACGTGTTAAGGTATGGAAACTGGTTCGTGTACTGACATTAGGAGGAGATCTAGAACCGGGCTGGGGGGGAATCGAGTTTTACAAAACCTGAGAATGTAGTAGAGGGCAGTGACATTAACAGTATCTCAGGATGGCGTGAAGGGGAAGACAGGGCGCATCTAATGCTCTTGTGGGTGTACGTGTATGTGCCTCTGGGCGCAGCTGCTGTAGCAGTGGCAAGAGGATCAAGGAGCTGCCTTGCAGCGAGGGCTGAGGTGCATCTGCTTCAGGAAGGGATTCAAGCACGCGGCTCCGTGTGAGAGGGAGTTACCCATCTCAGATGGGAGTGTAGTAGCACAGTGACTTCTGAGTTAAAGTCTATTTTACTAGTAAAAGTGGGGTTTTAAAGAACAAAAATCACTTAGATTTGAGAAAGTGAACAAGTGAGTTTCTAGGAGTAGTTGGTGAGTGGCAATGACCAGGACCTCTGCAGACTCTGCTGCCGTTCGTCATTTTCAAGAGCTGGAGGTTTTGCTGCCCCAATGTTAATTGGCTGGGGAGAGACTCTGGGGCTGAGATCCTGCCAGTACTGTGTTCCATGAAAGGAGGAGGAGAGCCACAGAAATGGAAGGCTGTAAATACATTAATGCATACATTAATATTAATACTTATAATTAGAAGTCGATGAAAAGAGCTGCTCTGACTTTCCTGTTTGAGAGGGAAGGAGTAAGTGTCTGCACAAATTTTACTGAAGCAAAGAAAACCATACAGATGATGTCGGTGAATGTGATAGGACAGACCCTAAAGGTTTGGTTTAGAGGCAGAGAACTGGTATTGGGGTCATAATCAAAGTGTGGTTAGACACTGAAAAACTGTGTCCCTGCAGGCTACTGTAGTCCTTAGTGTTTGATCTAGTTCCTTCCTGCAAACTTAGATACTTTTGTGAAGTAGTACTAATAATTCATAGAATAACAGGTTAGAAGGGACCTCAAGGATCATCTGGCCCAACATTTCTTGGGAAAAACACGATCTACATGAGATGGCCCAGCACCCTGTCCAGCTGAATCTTAAGTGTCCAACGCTGGGGACTCCACCACTTCCTGAGGAGATTATTCCAATGGCCAGTTGAATTGCTGGGGCCTGGGTTGATGCTGGTGTTCTCACTTTGCAGTTGCGATCCTCTGTTGTGAGACCGTTGTGGCCTTCAGAGGCGCTGAAGGATGCGGTGTTGATGCCGAGGCGGAATCTGAGCAAGCGCTTCTTTGGCCTGCTTTTAAATAGGGGAACAAGAGCCACTCTCGCTACTTGTGTGTATGGCAGCCTCATCAGCTGTGGGGTGGGAGAGCCTTGGAGACTCTACATCAGGCTCTCTGCTCTGGAGCACAGCTTTACAGGAATAACTTGGTAATGGTTAGAGAGTGGCAAAAGGAGATTTGAGGTTTATGCTCAGGTGATGTTCTCTGCTTTGTTGGAAGCTGCTGAATAGATCCTGGTACTGTGAGGAATGAGTTGAATGTGGATGCATTTAAGGGTCGTTTAGATGTGGTGTTGGGGGATATGGTTTAGGGGAGAACTTTTAGAGTAGGGTTGATGGTTCGACTCAATGATCCCAAGGGTCTTTTCCAACCTGAATGATTCTATGATTCTGTGAAAGTGTCTCTATCTGTTTCCCTTTATTTAAAGCAGAAGATAAACTGGTGTGTGAAACTGTTATGAGACAGAAGTTTTTCTGTGGGGCTGAATAGCAGCGTAACAGATCGCAGGTTCCCATCAACAGGATCTTCAGTGGGAGATGGAGTGTAGGGTACCAGCACCACAATGAACTCCAGATGTGGAAACCTTTAGCTGGGGAAGTGGATCTAGGGGAGCTGGGTCTTGTTTGAAGCAGGCAATGAGGATACATTGCAGTTCAGCCTGTCCATGGGGAATTGGCATCCCTGAAATAAGACCCAGATTTTGGGGTCTTTATTTTTGGGGCTAAAGAATAGAGGCTTGCAGGAACAGAGCACTTACTGAGGAAGGAAGTTGCCTTGCAGTTTCAAGAAAAGGATGAGATGTCTCCTAAATAAAAAAAATGAAGAAACAAACTGGCCATGCCCCGAGTGGGGAGACATCTCTGAGGCTCTGATGGGTCAGGAGGAGCACCTGGGAAATGGAACATGGAACTACCTGCATAAGAAGGCTGGGTGGGAGGCCTCCTGGGGGAGAACAAGACAGCTCTTCCTGCACAGAGCCTTGGGCTGTGCTAGCTAAGCTTCAGTGCTGTAGTTGAGCTGTTGGTGTCTTCCCTTTCCTTCCCCATGGGGCTGGATTTGTGATTTGTCTGGGATTTGTTGGGTTTTTGTTTGGTTTTGGGGGGAGGTGGGGGGGGTGGAAATTAGTGATCAGCTGCTTATTGCTGCTTGCTCTTTTCTAGAATATATTCCTTTTTGGCTGCCTTCTCCGTTTTCAGATGATTCCCACTGCCTTGTCCCCCTTGGCAGTGGCTGGGTGCTATCTCAGGGGAGACGAGCGTTCAGACAGACATGCAAAGTAGAGAACATCACTGATAGTTGGGAGCTGCTGGACTTCACTGTAAAGCTCTGCTGTGCTTGCTGCTGGCACGTTTAGCCGCTCAGCGCTGCTGTGTGTGGCCCTGCAGCATCTACGTGAACTCTTAGCTACTGTTCATTCTCCTTTTCAGAACCAGTATGAAAAGCACAAAGAAGTCGTCGCTGCTCAAGGCGTGAAGATTCTTGGGAAAGATTTGGAAAAAACATTGGCTGGTTTGCCATTGCTTGTAGCTTATAAAGAGGATGAAGTCCCAGTCCTCAAGGTGAGATGTTGAAACGAGACACTTAAACTGAGGGTAACTAAGTTTTCTGCCAGTGAAGCTCATTCAGATGTTGAGAGCTCAGCGTGCTGCTAACTTGCTTTGTTGGTTGCATTTAAATCCTGTTACAATAACATCCTTTAGCCTTGTGTTCATGGGAAGCATCTGTGTGGTGAGGATTTTAGGACCTTGACCCTTACCTTTTCCCTGGTATTTTGCTGGGGTCTCTCTGGTGGTAGAATAAGGTTTGCAAACAAGTATCACAGCATGGTATGGTGATATATTAATTACTGATTTGGTATTTATAGTAATGTATTAAATTTCAATTAAATTATTAGGCAAATATCTGCTACTTGAGTTCTTCAAACTATTGTAATTGCAAAGCTGGTTTAAGACTTACGTAGTAAATTTCTTTTGTGACTTACACTCCAAAAACGTCAAACAATGTAGCTGTCTTAAAACCAAAATTGAGATGAGATGCTCCCGTTCCCCATAGTCAGGAAGTTAGTTTAAAAAGGAAACTCACACACCGATCGCTGAATTTTAACTATAGTTTTACTTTAGCCTACTGTCAGCTTATCTTTGCTTCTAAACGTTAATCTTTCGGGTCCTCCAAATACAGACCTTGTCGCTGGGTATGTATGAGTACGTCAAGTGTACTAGTGGTAGATATGTGAGAGCTGAAAGTAAATGGCAACAGCCATTCACCTGTCAGGAGAAGACGGAGTGTTTGGGTTTAAAAGGCATGGGCTTTTAAAAAATGCTTGGTGGTTTTTTTAACTTCTGTGAAAGCAGCAAAATGGCCTTGCTGCTCTTGCGTCCTCTGTTTTGTACCTAAGCCTGAAGAGCATCCAGAACCCTTCCCAGCTCGTGGTTTTAGGAGTGTCTGCTTTCATTGTTGACCCTCAGCTGGGCAACTGAAGATACTGCCACAGGCTGCGGGGCTTGCGTTCCCTCGGTCTCGCCAGTAGAAACTTAGTGGTAGGCAGAGCAACGCGCAGTCTGCAGAGAAACGTTACTGACTCCCGAGATGGGAGTCTGCTTCGTTACGTGATCACCGTCTTGCAAAACCCTCGGGTCTAGTTCAGTGCAGACTTCTCTCATGCCAGAAGCAAGCAGCGCTGCATCCCGGGGCTGTGCGCGGCCTGTACAGCAAGTCGGGAAGTCGGTGCCGACCAGCGTGGCTGGCGCGTACCGTCAGCAGCTCACAAACAGAAGGGCTTTGTACCCTGAGGCATAAATAGCAATAGAACTAAAACTTGCTTTTTTTTTTTTTCTTAAGGATGAACTAATACACGAACTGAAGCAAACACTGAATGCAATCAAACTAGAAGAGAAAGGTGTTTATGTCCAAGCTTCTACTTTAGGCTCTTTAGAAGCGTTACTTGAATTTCTTAAAACATCGGAAGTGCCAGTAAGTACTTCTGTGCTCTCTCCGTTGTTGTTTCTGCAGTTTAATTGGTGACGCTTTCCTTTCGACTCAGGAACTGATTGTTGTGGTTTTCCTTTTCAACAGTATTCAGGAATTAATATAGGTCCCGTCCATAAAAAGGACGTTATGAAGGCGTCGGTTATGTTGGAGCATGACCCACAGTAAGTCGCTTCCTTGCTTTACTCTGTTGGTAAACGCATGGTGGTGTTTCAGAAGGGCCCCTCCTTAGCTCTCCTCCTACGCTCTGTCTAGTAAACTGACCGCCTTCTCCTTACAGATACGCAGTCATTCTAGCATTTGATGTGAGGATCGAACGTGACGCACAGGAAATGGCTGATAGTTTAGGAGTTCGAATTTTTAGTGCTGAAATAATTTATCATTTATTTGATGCCTTCACGAAATATAGACAAGACTACAAAAAACAGAAACAAGAGGAATTCAAGTAAGTAAGAGCAATCCTATTCCGGATGCTTCCCAAAGAGCAGTGTCTCTTAATTGTTTTGTTACAAGTGAAATTGCATTTAACTTCTTTCCATATTATTATTTAGCATGTAGTGCTGATGGGAAGGAAGGAAAGGAGGAAGAGGAGAGGGAAATAACTCTGCTCTAATTGTTTACATCTGGGCTTAGTTTGGCTTAGTAGGGTGAGAGTTGTGAAGCAGTTACTAGATTTAGCTAAAATTATCCTGTAATATGGGGTGTTCTTACTGATGTTTGCTTCGTATACTTGGCTTTTGTTCCTAGTTTGTGACAGATGGGTTAGTCTTGCAGAATTAAGAAAACAAAACTAAAGGGATTTGGATTCTCTTGTTTCCTATTTATGCAATTCCAGCATGCAGGGCATAATTCTGACTGCAGGAACATGGATGTGCGAGCACTTCAGAATTTACAAGGACTCAAAATTCATTTTTGGAGTCTGTGTGTGTCATTGGCTGATCCTCAGTAAAGTAAGGACAGACAAAATAAGTGAAAGTCTATTTCGTTCCATACTGATCCCGATTTCAGTTTGTATACTCCAGCATTTGTTCACTTTGCAAACAAAAGCCCTGAATTTTTTGGAAATCATGGTGATGGGCAGAGGCAACAGGATTTTTATTGCTGTGCTCTTCTGAGACTACAATTACACTGTAAAACTATGCTTCCTTTGGCCTTGGTCATAGGTGACTGCCCAAGTCAGTCAAAATAAAATCCATGCCAGCCATGTTTGTTGTTCCCTATAGTTCTTGAAGGCCAAGTATTGACTAGAATTAGCAAGATTGGAAAAGTTTGGGGTTTTTTCCTGCTTGATTTCTTCCCAAGTGACACTCCCAGAATAAATGCCCAAGAAGCGTGGGAGAAGGCAGAACTGTTACTGTCGTGTACACGGTCCCAGTACCTATTTCAGAATGCCGTTTCTCTGTCCTCTTCCAGGCACATAGCAGTATTTCCTTGCAAGATGAAAATACTCCCTCAGTTCATTTTCAACTCTCGTGACCCAATAGTGATGGGTGTCGTTGTGGAGGCCGGCCAGGTGAAGCAGGGGACTCCCATGTGTGTACCTAGCAAAAACGTAAGTAAGCACCTCTTCCCCGTGGACGTTTGAGCTACCTGGTGGTAGTTCCTGGGATGATGCACCAGGAAACATGCACGTGCCTTTCCCCAGTGGGCAGCGTTTTGGTAGGAGATGAGATTCAGACTTTGAGGTCAAGTCTCTTTCCTGGCGATCAGCCTTCTTACTGTTCTCTGCGGGAACAGAGCGGAGTCCTGCAGCAGGGCACAGCCTCCGACTGCCGCAGGGCCCTGCCAGGAAGCACAGCTAGAGGGTATCTGCCAGTCCTCCTCCCTTCCTCTGTATTGTGATATAAAGTAACGAGCAAAATTGTTGTTCCTGGTAGCTAATTAGGGAGGGTGAACTCCTGACATTTTAAGGGATAACCAATTGCTATCCCAGATGAACGACGGATGGTTTGACGTCGCTGCCCTTCCCATAGGATGCGCTTACAGTCAGTGCATTTTGCTTTGCTGGTTCTGAGGTGGGTGCTACGATAGTGCCACACCTCCTACGGGCAAGTCTGTAGGTAACTGGGACTTTAGGAGGTTCCGTGGATGCGTGTTACAGCTTCTTCTTTGTATTACAGTTTGTTGAAATTGGAATAGTTACAAGTATTGAAATAAACCATAAACCAGTGGAGGTGGCAAAAAAAGGCCAAGAAGTATGTGTTAAAATAGAACCTATTCCCGGTGAATCACCTAAGATGTATGGACGACATTTTGAAGCAACAGATATCCTCGTCAGCAAGGTAAAAGCCATCGGCCTTTTTGCAGAGGGCTTGCGATGTAACAGCAGTTTGTGTGAAGTGGAAACGTTGCACAGAGCCTGAACAACATACCCTAGGAACCTTCCACCAGAGACCAGCAGACACTTGAAATGAGTTATGCGTGGCGTTGTTCAGCCGCGTTTCTCTGTAGCCTTGTTTTGAGGGTTGTAGTGGTGCCCCTCGAGAGGACGGAGGGAATGAAGTACTGCAGCTAAAACTACCTTGCAGCCGCCTGCACCTTAGAGGGTGGAATGGAAAATGAGCTGTTTGCACAGTGTTGTGTGTGGCTGGTGCTCAGAGCAGCTTTGCAGTCCCTGGTGGCGTTACAGCGCGACTGTGTTTGCCTAGCTCTGAAATTACACACTAGTGATGCTTCAGCTGCTCTCATTCCGGAACACTGGGCTTAGATGAGGAGATGAGCCCGTGCCCAGTTTTTGGCTGTCAGAAGCAAAGCCGTGGCTCTCCTCGCTCCTAACAGCTTCAGTTACTGTGTCATGAGACAGCTGCTGCCACACACGTGCTGGGGGCACGTACCCACAAGTGAGGGGTGAGCAGCCCCCCACCAGATGGAGAGGCAGGGTCTGTGATGAGGACTGGGAGGTGGTGCTGTGGGCCCTGGGGGAAGCGGGAGGTCCTCCCTGGTCACAGGTCCTGGCCTTGGCACACAAGGCGTGAGAGGGGCTGTGCTGCTGCAGTCTCTGAAGTCTGGGTAAGGGTAGGAGGAGAAAAGGGAAGCAAAGGGGACAGCAGCAGATCAGTAGCCAAACGGGGATTAGAATGAGCCTTCCTGCTGAGCAAACTGCTGCCCCTTCTTCAGATTGTGTCCAACACACTAAAAGCTGCCTCTGATGTGCACGTCTCCGCTTCTGACGGGTCTGTCTTGTGTATTACAGATCAGCCGTCAGTCCATCGATGCTCTGAAGGACTGGTTCAGGGATGAAATGCAGAAGTCTGACTGGCAGCTTATAGTAGAGCTGAAGAAAGTGTTTGAAATCATCTGAATAACTTTTTACAGCAATGGGGAAGGCAGGAATAAACGCACTATTCCTGTTCTAAAAGTTACCAACAAAGTCATATATTGAAGACAGTGTTGGATATATGTTTGGGAGGAAAATATGTGGATAAAATGTTTTCCATGAGAAACCAAGAAATTTACACTGGTTTGACAGTGGTCAATTTACATGTTCCCATGGTTCCAATGTGCCTGTTCACCTCTCCTACTGCCCTTCCTAATACTGGCTGCTGTTTTAAAGTTTGCCCTTCCTTCTCTTACACCTTCCTGCCACCCTCTTCCTCTCCCTCTCTCCAAAATAAAATAAAATAAATTGAATTTTTATTACAGAATTAAAGCTCTTTCACTTTTATACTGATGAGATCAGTACTGCAGTATTTGATTAACCAAGCTTCTGCAGACTTTGTGATTCTTGGGACATTTTTGATGTAAGAAGTACTTCTTTATTTATGCATACCTCTGCCCCTGACTCTTTTCCAACATTCTTCTGCTTTGTGCCTATAGACATTTTTTTAAATAGAAAACTAGGCAATTGGGTATTTCTGTATTTGCTTTGTGTGAAACGATGTAAAGCATAGTTGGCCGCCTTTTATTGCTTGTACAGTTCATGAAAGTCGACCTGTAATCATTATAACGCAGAGCCGCAAATAAAGGAGATGGACAGAGTAGCCCATTGGTTTTACTGTTTGCTTCAGTAAACAAACGTTCCACTCCATGGGCTGTGACAGGAGGTAGCGGAGCCGGGCGCAGGCTCACCTCCCGTGCTTGGCAGAGCCATGGAGGCACCTGCCACCAGCGGTGTCACTTCCCCTCGCGGAGCACGTGCTGTGTGCAGGGGCGAGTGCAGTGGCTTGTCCTGTGTCCCCAAAGCAGTGGAGCTGCAGGCCAGGTGCTAGCAAGTCCCAATTCCCAGTAGCGGTGGCATGTCTTCTCCAGTTGCTGCTCAGAGCTGGGCTAAGCACCTGCAAAACGGCTGTCTGCAAGCAAGCGAGGACTTTGGATGCTGCGAGACTGAACCAGCTCAAAAGGCGTTTGGTTGATGTCCGTAAGGACCAGGAGTCAGTCTGTAATCCCGGCATTTTCCTGCCCTTCCTTCCCCTGTGGCTCCCTGCTTAGGAGGACAGCTCCATCTGCCCCTTGGCAGGTGGGCTCCTGGTAACTTACAGCTCATGTTGGGAGGAGCGAAACAAAAGCAGAAGCTGAAAAATTTGATAGCGATCTGTCATGGAGCTGAAACTTTTAGCATTTAAAATATTTACGAGAATTTAACTTGCAATAAGCAGTTTGGTCAGATTTCTCCTGTCACTTAGATTATGGGGTTTTTTGTTGGAAAAATCTGAATTTTATGATTGGGATTGTGCAGAAACCATTACAAAGGAACTTACCTCCTTTGGCAATGGAATTTAACGTACTGGATTTTTTTGTTTAATACTTTAAACTT
This sequence comes from Eurystomus gularis, assembly GCA_013400335.1. Lineage (NCBI taxonomy): Eukaryota > Metazoa > Chordata > Aves > Coraciiformes > Coraciidae > Eurystomus > Eurystomus gularis. Next base: position 106,172 of record VZZY01005610.1, read on the forward strand.
GCCATTGGAAAGGACCTTTTCAGGAGGGCTGGTGCATGGTGCAAATTCATGGTTTAGAATAGAACACTCACAGGGAGGAGGCTGCTTTTCATTGTTAAAATTTTCTTTTGCAAACTATGCAATCATGAAAACTACACTAATAAAAGAAGAACCCAGATATCAAACATTGTGGTCTTGATGTATTCTTGATTGTTTCCTCAGATGTGGAAGCATGTTCATCCCACAGGTAAAAACTCCAGGAAAATGACCCCGCTATTTTTGCAGGTTGCTTGGAACTTATAAAACACCTTTGTTAAAAGGCTTTAGGGAAGCAGGTAACTGGTGAATGTAATAGTTAAGGGCTTGAAGCAGGGATCACTAAGGGAGAGAGCGCCTACACCAGCTTTACTCAGTGGTCACAGACCCAGAGCTGTGAGCCTGGTAAAACACGTGCTTGAATTTCAACACATCTATTCCTTGATGTGAACGGTTAGGAAAAGTTGCTCCTTTTCTAAATGGGGAGGAGGAAAAAAAAAAAGCAGCTCCAAAAGCAGGGTCTAAAGGGGCTCTGAAAGACCTGAACTAGAACCTAATGGAAACCTGGACAATTTGGTTCGATAAGGTCCCTGTCACTCTCTCTGTAGATACATATCTACAACTAGGTGCAGTCAGAGATGGATCTGTAACAAGCTCTCACTTGAGCTGGAAAAAAAATCAGTCCTAACTTACCAGCCTGTTTGAGGTTGGTGACAGCAAGAGGTGTCTTCCAAGTCCAACCCCACCCTGTGCTCATGGTAGGGGCAGTCAGAGCTGGCTGCCCAGGACTGTGGGCAGTTCAATTTTGAGCATCTCCACTGATGGATGATCCACAACTCCTGTGGACAACCTGTTCCAGGGGGTGTGTGGCTTGTTTAAAAAGAATGTTTTGTACCAGTTAGTGCCTGTTGGCTCATGCCCTTCCACTTGATACCACAGAGGAGTGTCTGTCTTCCTTGCTTCCTCCTCAGGTGTTTATACACCTGGGTAAGATGCCCACTCCAACCTTCTCACCAGTCCCTGCTCTCTCAGCCTCTCCTTGTACTAAGAGAAAAGCTCCACTCCCTTAAGCAACTCTGGGGCCCTGCACTGGAGTTGCTGTGTCCATATCCCTGTTATACTGAGGAGCCCAGAACTGGACGCAGCACTCCAGGTGTGTCTCACCAATTGCCTCCATTGGCCTGCTGGTGATGTTCTTCCTCATGCAGCCTGGGACACTGTTGGCTGCCTTTGCTGCGAGGGAGTTGTGCTGGCTCAAGCAACCCACAGGGCCTTAATCTGCGGAGTGGCTTTCTAGCCAGTTGGTCCCTAGTGCCTGGCATGGTTTCTCCCTGGGTGTAGAACTTGCACTTCTCCTTGTTGAACTTCACGAGGTTCTCACCAGCCCATTTCTCAAGCCTGTTGGTCTCTAGATGCAGCACAGCACTCTGCCATATCAGCCAAGCTTGTGTCATCAGCAAACTTGCCATCCTCCAGGCCATTAATGACAATGTTGAAAAGGACTGGACCTGGTACTAACTGTGTGGGCAAACCACTTAGGACTGGCCCCTTAAGAGGACTTTGTGCCACTCAACACCATGCCCAGGGCCTGCCTGCTGTGGTAGTTTTCAACCCATGTCTGTCTCTAGCCCATAGTTCATCAGCTTCTCTATGAGGCTGATGTTACAGGAGGCATTATGAAAAGCCTTAAGTCAAGGGAAACAACCTCTACAGTTCTTCCCTCATCCCTGACCTTGTTGCAGAAGGCCGCGAGGCTGGTACCTCTCCCAGTGTCCATTACTGGGGAAGCTTAGGGCACCACCTGAACCGAAATCTGCTGTCACTGTGCTGCAGCCACTGAGGCAGTGGCTGTGTTCTCTGCTCGAGCTGTACTGTTAGCTGCAGCTAATCCCAGTGCAGCAGCTCCTGCCCTCTGCTAGTGGAGATGCTTCCAGCTAAGCTGGTGGTGCGAATCCCGCTCCAAGGCTAGCTCCAGTTTGCATTCCAGCTTTCAGTTCTACAGTCAGGTGGGCCCACAGAAGTATCCCACCCAGGATTATGTGGGATACTTCTGATTTCCTTTCCTCCCCTCATCATGTCTTCAGAAAAATGAGAAGAGTTTTCTTACCACCTACTTTTTCTTCAAGCGGTCTTCATTCTTTCCAGGCACCTGAACAGCCTTGCTTCAACGTACTGGGCCAAATATGACTATACGAGGCCGGTGTACATCTGGAAGAAGCAGACTTGCCCAAAACAAACTGTAGAGCTGCAAACAGACCCTCCCTAGCACTGACACAGAGCGATAGGGCTGTTTTGTTACGCAGCATGAAGGAAATGCAGGCCACAGGCTAGGGAGAACTATCGTATGTTAAGAGTGGAACGCGGCTCAATCCTGAGTAGGAACAAGGCAGAGGACTCACACAGGCTGTCAGCTACTCCCTGCCTCCTTTACAGTGCTTCTTTTGGGTAACTGTTTAAAGATCTCCCTTTGTTTTCCTCCACAATCACACATGTCCAGAGGCGACAGTACACCTGAGCACACGCAGCACTTAGGCGTCAGCTAACGCTGTCTGTCTGCTTTGGGAGTGGTTCCTGTCTCTGCAGGATGAAACCGAAAATGAGCTAATATCCTTCCCTCGGCTTGAAATCTGTGGTAACGGCAGTGGAGGAGAGACAAAAAGCACCCAGGTGAGCGTGCAGCAGTCTCCCGCGCGCGCTGGGGCAGTGCCGCTGTGCAAGACTCTGCCAAATGAATCCAAGCTGCGGCTTTAATAAAAGGGGTTAGCGATAGTCAAACTGAAGCATCACAAAATAGAATCAGTACAAAAATATACATACAGTTCTTTATTAAACAACTGTAAACACTTCACTGTAAAAATCCATAAAACTTTATAAACAAACATTTTGTAAATAGATTCTATACTACAATAAAAGAATTTTAACACAATTATTTACATGCAATACTGACAAATTTGGCACTTTCTGAAAAGAAATGTACAAAACACTTTGTTGTTTAAAAAGAAATTTGAAATTATAAAAACTCAGGGCATTACTATCATGCACTTTGCAAATACCTCACAAGCACTTATGGCACAGCTAGCAGAGAGCTCCAGGCTCTCATCAAGCTCTTTACTACAAGTTCAGATAACTTTTAATGTGCTTCCGTAAGTTTGTTGTAAAACTACCTGAACATTGTCAAGAATGAAGTCAAATGCCATATTCCAAACTGATTCCACAGATGACTGCATTAACCTGAGGGGAAAAGGAAGAAGAGGGAGAAAATTACCATCACAGAACCAGTCCCTTCTACAGCAAGTTTTGCTCTCACATTGGAAACCAAGATCGTAACAGCTCACTACGAATGGTATTTTGATTCGATCCTGGTAAAGCCCCATCATCATCTCTTCAAGTACACAAGTCCTACCTAATGCCACAGGTTCTTCTGCTGTTCAGTGGTGCAATCTGTGATGTGAGCGGTGTCACACCAGCCTGTAAGTGTTAGCATTCTGCAGTGCTTGTAAGCCTGCGATTAAAGTGCTGACCTTCTACCAACTTCACACTGAAGAACCAGGAAGGTCATCCTGACCTTTCCTTCCTCATCCCAAGACATAATTGCTACTTTTTTCTTCCAACAAATACCAAGGGTGATCAAGACATTTAAATAATAGGTTTTGGGGGAACTATATTGTATTTATTGCTAAAAATGGAACCAAATCATGGAGGCCCACACAGAGCTGTGAGTTACTGCTATCATTCAGCTGCCGTTAGAAGCAAATTAAGGAAATGGCCAAGGAAAACACCAGTAGCTCTGTACTCTCAAGATGCCCTTCTAGATCACTATTCCAGGAGAGTAGAGGGCTCCCACATGTACAGCTCTGGAGGACCTAACATCAGTATAATATGGGTAATTTTATAGCATCCCACTCCTGATGCCTTGTCCTATGCTTGTCACCAGGCTTTGGAGAGGGACGTTGCCATCGGTGCAAACTTCACGTACAAGGACCAGGAATGGGACACGATGCTTCATGAAGAGTTTTACAAGGAATTTACTACACAGTATTCAAGCAAAACAATTAACTGCACTGCACGTTTTGCATTTTCTGAGGCCTAAAGGCATCCCATAATACAAAAGCGTAGTGCCATTTTTACTTTGCTGTAGTCTTTTGGGTGTTAATTCTGTGAAACAAGCATTTTCCAGATCTAACATGGAAAGCTGAGCACCACAGTTAAGTATCAGTTAGTAACAAGTTATAAATGGAACCTGGGCCTCCTGACTCATGGGGAGAGTAACTGGAGCACATTTACTAAGTAATAAAAATGGATGTAACAGGTTGGAGGTGAGACAGGATCTGGATACGGCAGAAGAAAGAAATCAGAGGTCTTTTCCAATCTAAATGGTTCTATTATTCTATGAAAGATCTAAGGTGCCACACAAAAAAAGGAATGAAAACAGGATGAAGAAAAGGGACAATGCTGACCAAAACTAGATCCTTTGTCTAGAAACCAAAGACTTTGTAGCAAACACTATTAAATGCTACTCTTAATTTTTCACAAATTACCACTAATTTTAACAGCCCAACTTCACCACCCTCTCCATTTCTGAATAATTTAAGCTTAAACTATTTACACTCATCAATGGAATGTCTAATGGGCTTGTGGCCTCACATTGAAGTATCTAGTGCATAATTTCTAACACAAATAGTTGAAATATCACAAATACTACCAATTAAGCTACCTTTTCATGTACTTAACAACCAGATCTAACTTTTCCAAGTCCTTTTCTTCTATTAGATCAGTACAATACTTCACAACTTGTAGAATGTCTTCTTCCATAGGATCTGCAATAAAAAAAATAAAGAAAGTAAAATGAGAGAACGTTTCTCTAAGTATACTTAGAAAATAATCGCTGACTACTTGGAATATAGTAGAAAGAAATTCTGGAGTGTTAGCATATCAGGGGCTTATCTCACATTAGCTGTATTGCCATACCTCTCCCCAACATCTGAAGTTGTGTACTTAAAAGGACTGCAAGGTCCTCAAATATCTGTCTCATAGACCTTTTCCTTCAGTAGGAACAAATGACAGCCAAGCTAGTATTAACCAAAGGGAAAAGAAACAGGGATTTAGGATGGAATGGCTGTTTTGAAACTCTTGGGAGAAGAGTCTAGGGTACAAAGGGTCTCGCAGGTCAGATAACCCAAGATATTAAGCATTGCTCATTGTTTGACACAATGGTAAAATTCAATTTATCAATGGCAGTACACTTTTGCACTTTATTCTACGATTCTTTCCAGCGTTTTTTTGGGAAAAAACCTGCATTCCTTTGCCTCTAAAATAACATCTCCATAGAAGAATTCCCTTTCAATAACTTCCATCCTAGTGGTTGTAACATGCTGGACAAAAATATAGAAAACCTCCCACAAAAGTAACATCAAGGCACAAGACGAGGGCCTGACAAATGGGTGGAAAGAGAAAGCAGGTAGTTTTTCATGATGTTAAGCAAGAAATAGGAGCTGGCAAAACCACAAAATAACAACTGAGTACCAAGAATCAAGTTACTCCAAGATTGCAAGGCAGTAAGACTTCAAGATTACCGTGAAAAATAACCAGTGAAAGGAAGAGTGAAGGAAGAAAGTACAAAAAAGCCAACTAAAAAAATAGTTTTCCTTGTGATGCATGCAAGATCACCACTAGCATGACATCCCGTACCTGAAATAGTTGTAATCCATTCTTTCAACAGCGACTTTACATCATTGAATTCAACAGCTCCAGCTAGGTTGGGTGCTTGTGGCCTAAAGGAACCAGGCTGTTGTGCCGTCTGCAGAGCTGATGGGCCTGAAGAATCTGAAGTTGATGGAACTGCTTCTGGCTGTTCCAAACATAAAAGTTGATAATGCTCAGCCTGACTATACACACACACCCACACAGATAAGCACGTAGTAAAGAATCCAGTAAAGAAAATAAGCTGCATTTGTGAACAGGGACTGTTCTGAAGGAACAGACATAGCTTTGCTGAAAGGTGTTAGTGTGCAAATTACCTGAGCAGCTGCTCCTTCTTGTTTCAGGAAACCGTCTATTAGCTTCTGTGGGCTCCCAGACGTAGCTGGCATATGTTTCACAGGACTACCAACGAGTTTGTTTTTCAAAGGACTCGGAACCTTTTTTACAGGACTGACCGGGTTTTTTTTCCTGATTTTTTTCTTATTTTTCATTGTTGCATGCTTCAGGTGTAGCAAAGGATTTTTTGACACTGTAAAACACAGGAATAGTCAGTGGGTTGATACATTTCAAATTTAATAGTTTTCCATTGAAAGGAGGACTCTCTATCTTCCATAAAAATCTATGGATCAATTAGGAGAACATAACCAAGATAAAGCAACTTCAACACTCACATGCCATTCCAGACGTGGGCAATGTTTTAAGTATTTGAAAGGCACTTCTAGACATTGGTGTACTCAGGATACTCAACTATTCACAAGTCTTTTATTATCAAGTATTTCAGTACTTGGCTATGAGCAGCTGGTGAAAGCTAAAGCTGCCTGGACAAATTGCTTCGCCTCAGTCAGAGCACTGTCCCACCTAGATACCCCACTAAGACTTCCCACCAGCGGTTATCAGCAAAACCAGCAGCAAAAAGCCTCATAATCTGCTTTTATCTTAGTTTACCAAGGAAATCGCTCTCATTCCATCACACTAACGTATCTACATTAGTCCACTGACTATGAAATCAAGGTTTGATTATAACAACGCAGTATTTAACTGGCGATAAACTCAATGACTCAATTTCCAACCTATTTTATGAGAAAGCACCTTCGCAGGGAATTAGTCCTATTTCTTTATACTGATTATAAAATGGAGACCTGGGTGATCAGCTCAGAGTAAAACCATCTGTCTATCAGACATAGGGTAGATGGATATCATATCTCTAGTTGCCTGAAACTATACCAGTGGTATGGGTTTCAGGAAACCATGAGAATGCTATCTGACCACACTTTAACATACATCGGTATTGAAGATGCAATACTTTAATCACAAGACATCAGGTTTAGATTCTATCCTGCAAACATATGGACATGGGTAGGTTTAGTGCCACAGTCCTCATGAATTGAATTAGTTACCCCTTTAAGTAAAGCAAGGCATTTGTTTGCAAAACAAGACCACAGCTGCTTGTAACTGACAGCCTGTCAAAAACAAAGACAGAAACTTGATTTAGGACAGCATCTTCATAGAAGCTTTAGTTATATTTTCCAGTTTGTTTTTTAGGGTTGCATAACTCTCTTTGAATAGTAAACAACTCCTACTCAAAACTACTGTGTAACTATATATACTCACCAAAAGTGTTAGTGGGTTGCTGCTCTGACTGCTTTTGCCTTTGATCGTATGCATCTTTCAACTCTGCTTGTAACTCAGCAGGTAGCGCAGCAAAAACCTCAGGGTCCACCTGAACAGTAACAAAAGATTCATTTGATTACTTCACCAGTGAGCAATACTGCTTGCTTTCCTCACATGAGAAAGGTCTTTATGTTTTATACCGAGCAAAAATAAATGAGATACAACTGAAACACTGCAAAATATGTTGTACATTTTCTTCATGTACTTTAGCTTGTAAAGACCATAAAAATCCTCCTTTATTATTACTCTACACTTACTATTTTATAAAATTACCAGTTATGGGCCAATAATAATACACTAACCATTTTTATTCACCTGCTGATATACAATACAGCTAGATTAACAGCACAATTAAGCCTAACTCAGAGAGCGCTCCCTTCCAATTTCTGCACTCAAACACTGTGACAATCACACTTTCGTTCCTCCATTTCTTTTGGTGCTTCTATTTCCTGGAAGCTACTACACTCCTCAAACAAAATATCCTTGGAAAAAGTATCACTTCTTTAAGGACAGGAAAGGCAAGTCCAGCTACCTCATATTTTGAGCTAGCACAAAAGGTTTTCATTTCTTTCTCCCACTGCTGCCCAACCCCTTGTTCGACTGCTAAGAATGTAGTCCCTTCTGAGGAGGGACTTCAGAGTCCCTCCCTCTGAGGAGCTTGAATTCTAGACGTAAAATAATTTGTTGCTAATTGCCATACATACTTATATGGACAAAATAAAATTCCACGTATTATCGGTTATCTTCCTTTGCTGTGTGTCTGAAGTAGCAAATTAGTGACAGACTAGTCAATATTTCCTAATATTACTGGACAGTGGTTTTGGCTCATAGTTTGCAAAATCTAATTCAAAACCCCAAACCTATCATTTAGAGGATTAGACCTGCCCAGTGGGAAAGTGCCCTTCATTTCAGTGTCAACATTTGGAGATGTACACAAACAAAAAAAAATGTATTCAAAACCACTATTGCTATTTTAATGGTAGAAATTGTGTTGTGCCCTTATCTGAGATACTGTAGAGATTTGGTCTTTTTTTTTTTTTTAAGCCAAAATATGCATGTTACATCAGGACGGTAGGTTGTGCTATTCACATGTATGATGTCTAAATTACACAGCTAATAAACACGAACATGCTCCCACAGGTAAAACTTATCAGTTTAGCACATTTTTTTCATTTTTAGAACTCCATGCGCCAACACACATTTTTCGCTACACAAAAAAAGCACTAAGGGGGAAATGGGAACAGGCCTGACCTTAATTACAGCATACACTGGGCAGAACAAAGCACTGTAGTGGAATGTAGCCAATTAAGTCCAGAGGCTTGTTATTTTTAAAATATAAATTTAATAAAACTGTTCTAAAAAGGCTAGTGCTCTCCAGCTGAGCATTCGAGTAAGGAATTTGGGAGGCTCTGAATTAACACTGTTTTTTGTATACATGCAGAAATGATGCAAGTACAAGGAACTGGACACGGTTTTGTTATTCCTCTGAAAGTATAACATAAAAGTTAGAGGAGCCATTGGTCAAGTTAATATGAATTCTACACTAATTAATTGGAGTTTCGGGTAGTTTACTGTACAGCCAGAGTATCCTAATATCACTTTCACAGAGCTGTACCACGTTCACATTATGAATTTATAAATTCGTATTTTACCTCAGCACACAGCTATCAGCATTTTTGACGTGCTGTATAAACTTACCTAGAAGGAATCTATACCATGTTAAGACAATGTAAGGACGAGGTGCAAATCTGCCACCAGTAATTAACTCCACTACTACAAATGTCATTCATTTCTAAGCATCTACAATCTTTACTTCTTGTATCCTATACTTTCACAGGATTCAGCTGCTGCAGAGATATGCAGCCCTTCTAAATTTCAAGATTACTTCAGCAGCTGATAGAAATAAATGCAACCTATCTGGATTCTTTTTATGGGAGAATCTTACCCCCCAAAAAGGACATCTTCCACATTTTCTAATGAATAAATCACTATCAGCCAATTAACTTGGCACCTGGTCATAAATCCACACTTCAGACAAAAGGAATGAAGGGCTGGAAAAAAAAGCTAATTATTCTACAAAAGATGGCAGGGCTTCATTTACATTTGCTGAGTTGACATAGCTAGAGTACTCAGTTTGGAGTGGCTCACAATATTTCTTTACACGAAAACCTATTACTACTTTGTTCACTTCATCATCCAAAAGAAAGTAATCTTAAATGCTTGTGTGCACTCATACAATATACACTCCCACAAAGACTTCAACAATTAAAAAAAATTGTGTCAAACTATATTTAGACAAAGATATTTTTGAATTAAGTTCATGTTTGATTTTATCACAAAAAAAAAAAGTATCCTTCTGTATCACTGAACTGGTTTCAGCATTTTTTCCCCCCAAGCATAAGGAAGCTATTCAACCATATTATTCTAGGTATTAAACTTGGATTTAACTCAGAAAATGGAAATTGTAAATCTTAGATCTCTTTTTGCCAATAAAGAAACCTGAATGGTTGATCAGGAGAAAATCTGGATTACAAGCATAGGACATTCTATAATAGATAGCATGGATACCCCCAACAAAGAAAAAGTTATTCTTGAACTACATCTTAAAACGAAAAAGCTGCTCTGCTAAGCCAACATTTTTGGACCAAGAAAGTCATAAAATGCATTAGGAGAGAGAGGAAAACCACTGCATTTGAGTGTATAAATTAGGTATTTCTAAGACAATTTCAAGTAGTAATGCTGTTATTAAAAAAAACCCCAATACATTCTCAACTACCTAGTTACTAGACAAAGCATAAACATCAACTAAATGTAATTCTTCTAGAAAGCCATACGGAGGTTAAAATTTACCCTGAAAGAGCATACTGAGTGGTGAAACAAGTGTGGAGGGGTGTGCCTTAAAGCATAGCATAATTTAACATACAAGTCCAAGGTAAACTCTTTCCTCTGAATGAATGTAACTACATAACTTAACACAGCTGGGCTATGGAGAGTCCATACACTATATTCTCACTATCTCCACTGGGGAAGCCCAACGTTGCAGTTCAGGAATAAAAACTGACACAACTGGTTTTGAACCACCAAACTTGTATCAAGGTGGAGAAATTTTAGGAGTAGAATATACAACACATCTTCTAAATAACAGATAAGCATTAACTGCTATTTACTGAAAGCAGGTCAGGAATTCCTGTTTAATTTTCTCTAGATTCTTTGCCAGCTAAGCAGTATTATGCCTTCAAAACACAGCAAATATCTCTCTGTACATCTGATGAGGTGGTATCACTTCATTTGAGAATTGCAATGGAGCAATAGCGCAGCAAAAAGAAAAATAAGACGACTGCTCCATTTTAAATGATGCATGTGCAAGATACTATACGACCGGGTAGCCTGTTTATTTATTTGTTACCCTACATTTGTTCAGCACCATCTTGGATTGAAGGGTGGAAGATCATTAGAAGTGTCATTGCTGCTACCTGATCCCCCCTACAGTTTCTCAAAATACTGAGAAACAACTTTGTACTTTCCTCATCCTGAACATGCTGTATATGAGCTCATTTTAAAGTTATGGAAGTATGCACAATCTTTAGCCATGCCTGCCTTTCTCCCAGGAATGTGGTATCAACACCTACAGAAGCTAGCAGAGGTTGGCTCTACACCATCAAAACATCTACTTAAAAGAGAGTGAGTCTCCTGTGAGTAGCTAGGCAGATTTTAGGACTGCTTCAGACTTACGGTGCAGTGTAACTCAGCTGCAATGCAGAAAAAAGGCTATTTAGACACTGGAAAAAGGCTATTTACACACGAGATTGCAAAGCAAAGTGTAAATGAGGAGGTTTTACATTAACAGCAGCAAAGCATAGGCATTCTGATGACTATAAATCTTAAACAAATACTATCGTACTATGTTTGTGATAGATCAAGTAACACCTGAAAGGAGACTTTCAAAAAATATTAAAGGAGCATAAATAATTGTAGGAAGTCACAGATTCTACTAAGTGTTGTCTTAAGCAAAAGCCGTTTACTCTTCCTATAGATGGAAATTTGGTATTTATTGATACCTGGCAAACATCCTACCTGTGAGAAAGCTGGCAAGGCTATTACATTAATTCCCATGTTGGTATTTGGTTCTTGGAGCTCTGGTATTTGTAAAAGCACTGTTCCAACTGGTTGTGGCAGAAGTGCATTGTTACATCCATTTATTGGCTCTTTTTTGCTGTCGCCGTAACTCTCTCCTTGCTGAATGGTGCATATTTGCTCTACTTGTTCTCGGAGATCAGGTGGCAGAGCCTCTAGCACAGACTTATCTAGCTACAAATATAAAAAAGCTTTCAGATTTTTCTGAGGGACAGGTAACAGAGTTAATTTACAGTCAAAAAATTAGTTCTACGGTTCTTGAATTTTAGAAGAAAAAAGTCATTTTATTCTGTATATGCAAACATACTTAGGAACCTGACAGTTACACTCTGCAGCAGCAAAATGTAAAAATACCATTTAAGACTAAGTAGATCAGTAAATATGAATGCTATTTTATCTTTTCATAATGTTCAGTTCACAAATCATACACAAGGTTTCCTCTACAACTACCTAGTCGCAAGGAAACCTGAATTCTGAGTTCAAGCTATAGAGGCACCGTGTCGATATGAACATTAAATTGGTGTCTGGTACAAAGCAGCAAGCAATGATTTCTTGATAATAGTTCTAGGATACACGTTACTAATTTACTTTAATGGTATTACGCATGTTTGCATACTGTCAGAGTCTTGTCATGGGTTTTGATAATGAAATCAGCTTTAGATTCAAATTTTAGCTTGCTGTAATTGCTACTTACCATCAATTATTGACTTGAAACAACTGAAATGACACCTCAGTGCCTAAAAGTTGCTTTATACAAATGACAGCTGCACAAGTGACAGAATGAATGGAAGAAAAACAGACGTACAGACAGCAGCATTCTTCTCACAAGTAAAATTTGAGTAAAACTATGTAGATAAACGCCAACGTGTTCCCTCATTCCAAATTTGCTGCATATATACCTCTATAAATATTTTCTGGAAATCCTGGGTGTAAATATCTTGCCATTGCTCTCCTAGCACACAGTACACAAACAGCAGTATAGGACAAACTCTCACTGTTCTTTCTCTACTAAATTCCATATAATAATATGGTTATAAAGCAGAAGGAAAGATGAGCACATTCTGCCATAAATCCACCAAAGCTTTAGGACCTCTACTGCACAGCTACTGCATTTTTTGCTTGTTCATACATATTCCACCTAGAGTAGAATCTGAGCATATGGAGCTTCACATTACTCAGTCAAGTTGCTTTTAGATCCTGAGCTAGCTTTGGTAGCGCATTATAGAAAAAAGTTTTCTGCCAAAAGCAGAATTTGCTTCTAAAAGGGTATAAATATTTGGGAAAGCTGGTAACAGAACATCAACAAAAGCAGGTTTACATTACAGATGTTAAAACTACAGAATTTTACAGAAAAGCATGTAAATCTGCTTATACCTAAAATATCTACAGAATTCAGTGCAGCTTGTCACAGCAGACCCTTCGAACAGATGTCTCCTCAAATAACACGTGGGGTGGAAATACAGAGGCTCTCCCTATGTTAAAACACACAAAAAACCCCAAACCCCACAGAAATATTTTACTTAAATAATGTCCTCCTTCCATCTAGAAGGTGATCCTGTACAAATGTTAAGTGTGCATCCTAGTTTCAACATTGTTTGAAGAAAATTTGTAAAAACACAGGAAGATGAATAATTAAATCTAAATACAAGTCTGACATTCTTTTAGGCAGAAACAGGCACGTTGTAAAAGTATATGAAGTAGCATAAGACTAGTTGCTGCTCAGTTCCTTCTCACTCACTAAAGCTTGAAGACAGATTTACAGTGTAATTTGAAGACTGGTATAGAATGCAGGACTTTAAGAAAGTTATGTCCAGAAGACTACCTGATTATCATCTACTGGCATCTGTGGCAAAGAATACTGCTGCTGTAAAGAGGGATGAAAACATTTAAAAGTTCTGTCTTCATGAAAATGACACAAAGTACTTGTCAAAATTCTTCTTGAGCTGCTCATCAGAGATTAAGCTAATGAGAAATAATTTTTTAAAGCTCATGTAAAAAAAGGGAATTTACAAAGCTGCATCATATGATATAATCATATAAACACTGAGCATTAGCTATAGAATGTGTCTAATTTCTCTGATAGAAGTTTTTCTAAAGTTTATTGCATGTTTTTTTAGAATTAGGCTCAGTTGTGAAAGGTGGAAGGTTAACGTTTTTAAATCTTTTTCCACTCCTGTTCCACTGCAATCTTTTGGCAAGTGAAGGGAAGGGAAAAAGATAACGGAAATCTCAACTTCTTTCCTTTGAATAAACGTAATCTTTTATGAGTTACCCCGTAAATGACTGCTTTACAAAAAACCTTTTATTAAATTAAAATAGTTTTGTATCAATAACAGTTTCTTACTGCGCATCGTACTCTACTACTCTTTTTATTTTAAAAAAGTGTAATATAACTTTTTTCCCCTACCCAAATAAGACAAACAAATCTGTAGTTATTACAATATACTGCAGATGTTTTATATTCTCAGGCTTTACCTGGGAAGCAGATGGAACCTCAATACTCAAATTAAGCCTGGATTTTACGCTGATAGGAGAATGCACGCCATTCCATTTGACAGCAGACTCAGTGGTGTTAACATTAGAATTGAGACCAGATGTGAGATGGGAACCACGAGATGGAAGAAAAGTGCAAGTTCTTGAATCAGAAGATATTTCTAGGTCCATAGCAGCCAAGAATACTATACGTACAAAAACAAAATACAGAATTATCATCTAATAGTTAAAAATACTCTGAAGTTTCAGGATACAGTGAAGCTAATGCCCGTTTTCTTTGATAAAGAGTTTATACAATATATGGCATAATTATAACACTTTCCATTTCAAAGTATCCTTTGTTACTACTAACTTTTTCAAAAGACTGGAATAATTCTATACAAAGTTTTATTTGTAGTATTTTCATTTGCAGCAGCAAAACCTGCTCTCAAAGCGTTTATGTTAAATAACTTGCACTGGTATAATATTGAATAAGTATTCCAAAAGTTAATCCATGTTGGAGCCCTTCAGAACTGATTGCTGTCACACATACAAAGTACAAACCTCACTCACCTTCTTTATGTTCTTCTTCTGAGCACTTTTTTGCTTTCTGAACATGAAAAAGATCAATAACTGAATGCGATCCACCAGGTAAGTGTCCAGATTGTACCGTTGAGCGAGCCGAAGTCGTTTTACTGATGGGAACTAACTGCTGTACCTGAATTCCAACCTAAAACGAAAACATTTAGACATTACTTTTATGAAGTTTAAAATAAATAAATAAATACTCTGTAATTCCTCCATAATAGAATTGCCTTCTCTGAAATTGGCTGCCTGTGGTGGGTGGGGCAGAGAATGAATAAAAGTATGTTGAAATACACATAAATAGCCACTAAAAATATCCCAAACAAATCCCAGGATTATCCACCACAACTCAACAACTAAGAAATTACAAAGATAATACCATCTTAACTTCTCTGATACAGAAACGTGCTGTCAACAGGTTCATGAAGCAATGCATGTATTATGAAATTTCTTAGACACTAACAAATATGGAAGTACTGACCGGGAAGTGATTAGTATTAAATCTGGCTACCTGTACAAACAAAAGGAGTATTTTTCCTGAGGATAATCTATACTAAATCCATCACTTTTGTCTACAAATGAAAAAAATAATGTGGTTTCACTTCTAGACATGGTTCTCACAAAGTCTCAATAGATGAAAGTAGTCTTTATCAGAGGAGGTATTGCTCCTTTTGAAAGACACCCTCGCTTTTCATTAACTTTTAAATCTCAAACCAACAGGGGTTCAAAAACTGTGTCCAACTAAGAATGCACTGGTACACTGAAAAAGTGTACTGCTAATCCTCCATAATTATTAAGAATCATAGAATGGTTTGGATTTGAAGGGACCTTAAAAGCTCATCTAGTTCCACTCCTCCTGCCATGGGCAGAGACACCTCCCACTAGACCAGGTTGCTCAAGGCCCCATCCAGCCTGACCTGGAACACCTCCAGAAATGGAGCATCCACAGCTTCCCTGGGCAACCTGTGCCAGTGTCTCACCACCCCCAGGGTGAAGAATTTCTTACTTGCATCTAATATAAATCTCCCCTTCTCCAGTTTAAAGCCATTACCCTTTGTTCTGTCACTACATGCCTTCATAAAAAGTCCCTCCGCAGCTTTCTTGTTGGCCCCCTTCAGATACTCGAAGGCCATAATGAGGTCTCCCCGGAGTCCAACACTTGAAAAAAATTGTATGTAGGAGTCAGAAAGCATGAAGGAGCTAGTGTATGTTATTCCACCAGGTGGTCTTCTGTAAATTATGTAGCAATGACTTTGTTTGTTAACAGTTTCAAAATTGCAATTAATGGGATATTAAAACAGCCTTGTAAAAAGCTTTTCTTCGTACTTTTATCTTTCTGCTTTGAAATATTTCTAGATTTAAGTTCTAGAACTTAAAAGAAGCCTTTGAAATACTGTGTTTACTGTGCTGTACAACTTCACCTTGTTTTTTTTTGCCTTTTAGGACAAGTATTTCAGTTAGAGTAACGTGAAGTCTACAGGACAAGTGAGTGGATTCATCTGCCCAAGTGCAGGCATGAACAGCTAAGGGTATCGCTTTAGGACCTTTTCTAGATATTGAAAGAAAAAGGACACTGAAAAGCATAATTCACCTCATGTATAAACAAAGCTTAAGGGGACTAGCTCCACTATAGACAAATACATTGGCGGCGTCGAGAGTCAGTCGGGAGAAATACCACTGAGGGACCTCAGATATATCTGCGCTTTATTACATAATCTAGAACCGAAAGGTCCCCTCCAGAACTGAAGAGAGCCACCTGGTCAGAGGTAGCACATTGTTTTGCAAAACAACATGTGCAACACCCACAGGATACTAGTTCTAAAGAAGAATCCTCTAAAACAAGGGCTAAAGACATCAAGCAAAATAGAACGATGTAAGAAGTCAGGAAAGACAGCAAAGGAGGCAGACAAAAAAATCTAGAAAGACAGGGAGAGGATGATAAATATTTCCTCAACTCCAAGAAGGAAGCCAAGCTATGGAGCTGACTTTGCAAGGCAACGTGGTGAATCAAAACCCTACTTCCACATCCAGATGACCAAGAAATGCAGGTTTGTTTTAGAAAGCCCCTGTGCTCTGCTGTAACAAATATGACGCCAGGTAGCCTTACCAAGGGTCACACTGCTACGACAAAATTACTGAGATGGGCAAGAGTGTTTTAAAATAAACCATTAATTCAAGAGAGCCAGCAATTCACCTTCAAAGGCCAAACCACACGATGGCAACATTTCTGGCTCTAAAACTTGCAATCTAGAGCAAAACCTCCTCTGATCTGTGTCTTTGATTGGCATTACAAGAAGTATGTATATTAGTTGCTTAACTAGTAACCATGCAAAAGTTTACAGAGAATTTTAAGACAAAACAGAAAATTTATGAATGGCAACAAAGAAGGTTGCTAAAGAGAATAAAGTTCAGTTTTCCTGTTAACTCACCCCTCGCATATCTGATATGTTCAGTTTCATTGTGTGGAACATGTTTAGAGTTTCTTTCCCAATTACTTTTGCACTGTCTGTTGCATGGTCTAGAGTCACAGTCCTACAAAGAGTAAAAAAAAGTATGATTAAAAAGGAAATTTTTTTACAAATTCTAAAGACAACAATTCTGTATTTATTCCAGAGAGGGCCTCAAAGAAAGACAGAGAACTTCTTGTCATATAAAAACAGAACATTGCTTTTTTGTTCTGTGGTTTCTTTTTAAAGGTAATTAGAAATGGGCACATTCTACAGAAAAAAAGCAAATTACTTACTAATTGAACATTCTCATTGTGCGGTTCACACATTAAATTGTCAAATATAGCATATATTTGTATGCATGCTATTTATTGAAGCCAGACAAAAATGTTTCACTTCACAGTACTCATAGAAATGTGCCCATGCACCATCTTTCACTCAAGCTTGGTTCGTAAGGAGTTTTCTCAGTATTATTTCAGTTGTCAATTGTCTAATGTCTATAATGAGTTTCAGAAGAAACTGTCAGAGAAGCAGACATAGGCATATGCATGTGGCTCATGAATAACAAAGAACTTAGATTAATGGCAAGTAACTTTAAACAATATTCCAAATACACATCTTAGACTCTGGGTAATTTTCTGCAATAACTCTCACAAAATTACCTGGTTGCAAGTTTTACAAACTGCCACGTGAGAGCTTGGCAGGGGAGCAGTAGTGTTTGGTAGTTCTGGATTCTCTAATTGCCTAACATTTGAGACCAATAAGGACAGAATGTCAGGTGGCTAATAAAACGTATGTGAGTGATGTAAAGTCTTCTCACTGAGGTAACCGCTGCAATTTGAACTCTGATGGAGTGGGCTCTATGGACAAAGGAAGTTCCACCTTGGTATTCTGACAGGGTGCCATCCTGTTAGCTTACAAAAAACTTTGTTGGTGTCTCCTTAAATTTTACTCTACTTCTGAGTATCTTAGAAACCACCGTGAACTGCCAAGTGATCTCCAGAAAGGTCTGGTTCTGAAGACCTCCCTGTGCCTTACAAGTTAACTTTTTAAAGAAAAAGGATATCAATATAACCATTAAGATACAACTATGCAAAATATTATGGAGATGTGCAGGATGGATCTAAAGGTTCACATAATTTCAGAAGAATATTTGAGAAAGGTCTTTGATACCAAGTCCTGATAGTACAGCAATGATGCAGTAAAAATAACATCTCAGAAACTGAATTTGATTTTAAGCATGTCTGTGAGTCTGAATCCTTTGGAGGGCTATGATTTTCATTCCAGGGAATACAGCACCTATACCATCAAATAGCATAATTTGGATTGACTGGGGTTGCCAAGTACATTAGTAAAGCCAGAAGCAGAAAGAGACCACCAAAGAAGATCTTGGCATCAGAACTGCTTCAGCTATGTGTGAACAATTTAGCCTCTTCGGGCGTCCCCTCATCTTACCTTAATGAAGACTTCATTAATTAGGGAAATTTCAGGGCATATGCACATTAGCATGCCCAGCCACAGAAATGAGAGCCAAAGCATTGACCTGTTCATGAGAAGGCAGTCTGGCACTAGCTCCAATAAAGGACAAATAAAGCTGTATCTCAACACACCCTCAATCCTAAAAATACATTCTTAAGCTGTTAAATCTTCAGCTCAAAGAATTCAGGAGAGCCAGGAGGCAAAAGTATAGACTAATGGATTTTCTTCTTGATATACCAGTCCCAAAAGGCAATGAACAGTGAAAGGTGAATTTTGTAGTTTCAGTTTTTAATACAGCTGAATTATATGTCACAAGCAGACCCTATGCATGCAAGTCCTACCGCTGAGTTTTAACCTACTGGAAGAACACCCCAAACTCTTCTGTTGTTGGCAAGCTTGAGCAAATGACCCTTCAGTTCAGGAAGGATTCATCTGTTACAACCACCCAAGATGGAGGAAAAAGTAGAAAAGACCTATCTTTGAAGAGCCAAATGCATCATCACACAAAATCCAGTATTATTCCTTTACCTAAGGAACAACTCAGTACTTTAAGAGTGTGACCAGCAGGTCCAAGGAGGTTCTCCTCCCTCTCCACTCTGCCCTAGTGAGGCCCCATCTGGAGTACTGTGTCCAGTTCCGGGCTCCCCAGTTCAAGAGACAAGGAACTACTCGAGAGAGTCCAACAAAGGGCTGTAAAGATCATTAGGGGACAGGAGCATCTCTGTGATGAGGAAAGGCTGAGAGACCTGGGGCTGTTTAGCCTGGAGAAGACTGAGATGGGATCTTATCGTTATCTAAAGGGCAGGTGTCAAGAGGATGGGGCCAGCCTCTTTTCAGCGGTGCCCAGCAACAGGACAAGAGGCAATGGGCACAAACTGGAACACAGGAAGTTCCACCTAAACATAAGGAAAAACTTCTTTACTGTGAGGGTGATGGAGCACTGGCACAGGCCATCCAGAGAAGTTGTGGAGTCTCCTTCTCTGGAGACTTTCAAAACCTGCCTGGATGCATTTTCTGTGCAACCTGCTCTAGGTGAACCTGCTTTAGCAGGGGAGTTGATAAGGTGATCCCTAGGGGCCCCTTCCAACCCCTACCATTCTGTGATGTTGTGAACTGCTTTGATACAGAAGTGTCTGCCTGAAGAATAAACATGTATTTGGAAGGTTCTGAAAAAATCTTGTATGAAAAAGCATCAAACTACATGGTGCTCTATGGCTAAATTTCATTCTTGTGTTTTCAGTATTCAAGTATACAAATAAATCTGAGATAAAAATATCTTTAGTCAACATCAACCCATTAAAAAATAGGAAATACAGAAGAATCAGAAATAAATAATGGGTAACAGCACTACTTGTGGACATTGAAGGTCCTGTTTCTTTGGCAGTGACTACCCAGGCAGGGTAATTGGGTTATCCCATTTCACCAGGGATGGGCAGCACCACAGGTAGTATCTCAATGAGATCAACAGTGCTGCAGTGAGACCAAGTAGAAAGAGACTTTATTATGCTGATAATGATCCACAAGAAAACAAAGGCACTTCTGATGAGGGGTTTATCACTGTAAGAAAAAGGTAACTGTGAAGGTCAAGAGACATGAACAAGTTGCCTTTCTGAACAGCTGAAATATGGGGCACAGTCTCTGACGTTGAGATTCTGAGATTCATCTTCCTGAGCTCCACTTTGGATCTTCATTGTCTTTTTCTAGGACCAAAAAAATTCTCTGCAGACTTACTTGTAAAGCAACAGGAAAGGCAGATTTGACAACAAGAAACTTGTCTGTACTAAGAAAGACTACTGCAGTCCAAGCTGTCTGATGCCATCACCTATTTACAGAATCCAAACTAGCCTCTCAGTCTTCTGCAGCAAGTAATTCTGCAAATACTGCCCTAGTCCTCATGTACTCTAGACTTGAAGGAGAACGGTACTGATCAGACATCCTTCTTGACAAGTACAAAAGCAATTTTCTTTGAGAACTGACTCCAGCTGTCACAATCAGCATATGACCAACAACCTATCAAGGAACAGCAGAAAGCCCCTCAAGAAAAAGGAAAATACTGAACACAGTCAGCTCAGGGAGAAGAAACAGTTTGCAGCAGCAGACCATTTCAACTCAGCTGGTCGCTGAAAGAAATAAAAATGCTGCTGCATGTATGTCATAGTGCAGGATGTAAATACATGTCCTACAAGTACTGCAAAAAGAAAAACAGCTCCACTATTGAGCAAGGTAGAGAAATGTATACCAGTATCTATGTACACATGCATTATTGTTTGAAGATAAACCCTTTAAAAGATCAAACGCCTTTACTATCTAGTATTTCATGGGACTATTATCGATTTAAGAACACCCTTAAGCTACAGATTATTAACGTAAAAAAGGAAGAAGAGAAAAAAGAAAGGATCTCCCTACCATGAGAAATGGATAGTCACAATAATTCATTGAAAATATTTCACTAAATTAATTTTTAAGTGGCATCCACAGATACACAAGAGTACATTCTCTCAAGAAAGTGATTTCAAACCACAAAGAATGCACTTGTGGAATAAGATTCCTTCTTTCCCGTTCCTGCTTCCTCTGAAAACCACAAACGGTTTCTTCTGTGTCCAAAGACTTTTCAATCTTTTGATATATTTTCTTTATTCCCAATTTTCTTCTTTGAACAAACTCAAAGGCAAAAGATGACCGTTAAAATTATTCTCTTTCTGATTCAGACACCATAGCCTCTTTCTTCTTTCTCCTCCCAGTATGCTGTTTTTTATCATTAGGGGATCTACATTCCATGCTGATGAACAGAAGACCACATATGTACAAACCAAACACACAGGACTTTTAATAATAACACTCTACTTCTGATTTTGGTGCAGGTTTGATATGTAGACAAAGAGGTACCAAGTACTTCACAATTTCTGTCCTGTCTTCCTGTAAGTTTGGATGCTCGACATCCTGCAGAATTGTGCTCATGCCTACTACTGACCATTCTTTTTTCCATGCTTAGTTACCTGGCAATATTATCACAGATTCCATGACCTCCGTATTTTGCAGGTTCCACTGGAGCCCCAGCCTTTCTGACCATAATTTTAAGGGTCAATCGTTTACCCTTCATACCAGCAGCTTCAAGTCTACGCTGGATTTCTTCTGAGAGGCTCAGAAGGAAAGCTTCTGCTTCCTTAGGCTGAAGGACAAAACCAACATGTTTAGATAATTACTAGTTTTCAAATATTAAAGATAAATCATTATGGGTTAATGCAATCTAGATCGTGTAAACCGAAAAGAGCAGGTGACTCACAGGCAATTGTCTTATTTAACTTCAAGTGTTTTGTTTACATTAGGCCACTGATGTTAGGTGAGATGGTAGATTCCTGAAGTAAATAGGAAATACTAAGTCCTTTTGAAAGTAAGTCTTCAGAAAAAAAAAATATTTAGAAACCCCAACACAGAACTGCAAGTCTAACTCCAAGTACAAACCTAGAGGATGAAGGGCATAGGGCTTATAATGAAAAACCTTTTTCACCATGACGAAAGTCAAGCAGTGGAACACGTTGCTCAGAGAAGCTATGCAGTCTTCGCTCTTGGAGGTTTCCAACACAAAACTGGATAAAGTCCTGAACAGCCGGTCTGATCTGTTAGCCTCCCTTGCTTTGAGCAAAAGGCTGGACTGGATTATACAACACAATGAGGTCTCTCCCAGCTCGGGTTTTCTATAATGTCTATAAATGCTTAAGTTCTCAACAAAGAGCTGAGTTATCTTTTAATACAATTTTTCCAACAACAACACCATCCTTAAAATATTTGTAAAAAGTTGAATAAAAATGTTGTACTGGAGCAGCTGGTGTTGGTTTCAGGCACTGGCGTCTTTGAATAATCAGCATTTAAATTAAAGAGAATGCTAGGTGCTGACAAACCTACTGCAGTTCTCTTTTTTAGCACCAGACTTGTGCAACAAATGCAGAATAGCTAACTAATTTTGTGCAAGCTTCTTTTCAGTCCAATACATTTTGCAGTCTCTCCTCTCATTTCATCGTTTGGTCTACTTCTTCATTTTCCTCATTTCTATTTGGTGGCTAAGATGGTGCTTTAACAGATGAAAGTGCAAGTGAAAATAATCAGAATATGAGAAGATTCTTCTACAGTGGAAAGAAGTCACCGAAGAAAACAAAGTAAATTTTAATTTACCTGTGTAAACCTTATTCCATAGTTGATTTCTGCTGAAACAGATTTTCTTTCTTTTTCTGTACGAACAGGTCGATCATCCAAACCACGACAAAATCTGTAGAGCATCTGTCCCATTTTTGGGCCAAATTCTTTTTGCAGTTTTGACATTGAAGCACATTGCAGATCTCCACAGGTTTTAATTCCCAAGGAAGCCAGCTTAGATTCCATCGTCCTGCCAACTCCTAACAACAAAGCAAGTAGTTCTGTTAACTCTACAGAATTCAGAGCCACTTAGGTTTCGAACAAATAAAATTTGTCTTCTTAAACCTATGCTAGGTCATAGCAAATTAATAAATAAATATACAACATAAAAAAATAAATTCCACTCAATAAAACATGGTTCATATAGAAACTTGTGCTGTCTTCACCTGTATATTTTTAATCTATTTTATATATTTAGTTTAAGATGTCATACTGCAGCATGTTTTTTTATTTCTGGGTAAAATGTGAATGATTCCTGCTTGCACATACTCTGGACAATGTACTGCCTGTTACAGATTATGTATCTCTGAAATCCACCACACTCAGTCGAAAAAGAGGGTCCAACGTAACATGTTTTGCTATCATATAGAAGTTAATAATTTAAATGAAAACAAACAAATATTTGTGCAACTGTTCCATTGCTTCCTATGTAGAAAAATAATATTTCAAGTAGAAGCGATAGCATACCTTGTGCTTTGAAATATCAAGCACTGGAAATTGTAGGTATCCATGGCAACAGCACATATGTAAGTGTGATAAACTTAAAGTATATTTCTGGGTTTTGGACAGGTGGCCATTACTTCTGAAAAATATCAGTCCTTTGAGTTTACACTACCAAAGTCAGTGACAGTTAGGAATCTCAGGTAATCAGCTTCTATCTTTCATAACCTGTTTGTCTAGGTGGCATTACTGACGCACTCACAAAAAAGTTTTTACTATGAACATGCAAGTGAATTCTGAAAATTTTTAAATACCCAATCAAAGCACAGTATTATATGAATAATTTTCTGGATGAAAAGTATCTCCTAGAAGTTATGCCAAAGAGAAATGGTGCGGTGCTCTAAATTATTTTTGGCTATGGAACATATGGAGAATTTCTGATAAACCTGCATCTGTCTATGTATGCTATTCCTACCACTTTTCCATTTCAGTGTATACTGCTGTCTATTTTTTTTCCCTTATTTTTTCTCTTACACAGAGAAAAACAGTGTTTTGAACATTTAACACTACGTATGTGTGTATACACGCAGGCTGAGCTCAGCTGACAACTAACATACAAAGCACAAATGAGTGCTCACTCAGCACTTTATGCACTATGTGCCAAATTATCCTACTAAAGTACTGAATAATAACACAACACAGAGTTACCTGCCAGGAGACACTTTAGATTACAACTCTTTTAAGTATTCTTCTGGAACAATAAAAACATATTGTTAAGTCTGTTTCCATACAGGTGTATTCTGTATGTTCTTACTGTCCACCATTCTCCCAGCACAGTAACTCCAGTTCCCTGCAACCTCTCTGTGAATCCTGCTATGCCCTGGAGAACCTCCTTAAAACCTGTGGGCCAGAAATGCTTCTTTCCTTCCCTCCAGACCTTTTCTTGTCCACAGGCATCTCACTCACAATTGTTCCAGTTCTCCCTTACTGAAATATCCTTCTCTCCCCTATCTGACCAAGAACAGAAAACACATACTCTGGCTACGCATATGATGACTGGGAGCCACTGCCAAAACGTACAACAGTTGAATTTTGCCTGCCTGTCCCTCAAAGGATCTACTCATTTGGATCACTCTGCTCTATCAAGCTGTCATTTTCCACAAAACTCATGGAAACATTATGTCATTAGAACTTCTATCTCTCAGTAAGATTTGGCTGAAATTGTCAAACAGTTCATAAAATTACTAGTACTGTCACACTTATAAATCATAATCATCGTCACAATCATTTCTTCAGACAACCAGGCAAAAAACAGTTGGAATTTGACAAACTTGTTGTTTTTTAAAAGAATCAACACGTTCTGTCACAGTCTGCAGTATAACACTGACTAAAGATCCTTACAAAAAAATCCATAATTACCTGTGTAACAAATATCTAATGCGTTTTCTAAGTCTACCAGAACCAAAAACTGTCTATAGCTGGATGCAAAGCATAACAGTTGTAATACTCCCACAGCAGCCTCACTTCCCACCTTCCTCTCCATTTATCAGCCATTTTAATACATCTTATGTCGCAAGCAGAAGTGCTTCTCTGGTAACAATCTCCTATGCCAAATTTTATTTCTTAATTTTCCTTCTGTCCTTATTATCTTTGAAATCTCTCAGAGTTTCTTAGATACAGCAGAGATTCAACAAACTCCTCTCCCCTCTCTCTCCTTTTTTCCCTTCATATACTTTATTTTATTATGGCATCTGTGCTATTTTTTCCAACTCCTGACTTCATACACTCCTTTTTAGAAATAATACACTTCTTGGGCTAGTTCTCAGTTCTAAGCAAACTCTGCCTCTCTCAGCGGCAGATGTTACTCATTTTATTACATTCATTATGATACAGTAAGCCAGCACTCACTTGAAATGACTCATCTAAATAATTTTATTAAAGAATATAAGCTTGCATAACATACTGAACTCCAAGCTTCTTCCGTAGACCATGCTGTGGGAATCTGTAAAATTCTTTACTAAAAGAGACACTTCTCAAAGAAGTCGCAGAGATTCTTTCCAGAAATTTCAAAAAGTTTCAGAAATTAGTATATCTTCTTTTTTCAGAGCATAACCATGGAACAGCATCTAATATGGTTTGATCCAGAACACAGATTTGTAGCTGAAACTGTTTTAATATCAGGAGGCAAAATATCCTCCAGAAGAAAGGAGTACCTGGAAGACTGGTAACAAGTTGTCCTCTGATAAAATCATCCACTTCTTCAGGTTTTAAGTGATACTGCCCATCTGGTTTTGCTTTACGAGTTGCCATTCTGGCCAGCAGAATATTTGAACCTGTAAAAACCAACAAATTAAAGTATGCCTGCAGTAACTTCTGTCTTCTCAAGTAGAACGCCACAGTTCAACAGTCAAGGAAAAAAATGCAGAAAGTACAGTAAAATTCTTTACCTTTTACAAAGAACTGAATGAAATCTATGAATATATATTTGCAGTATCTACTTCCAAATTAGCAGCTAGCAGTATTTGTGATTGCAGCAGTATATTTGTAGTGGTAAATTGCAACTGCAAAGTTAAAACCAACCAACAAAAAAACCACAAAAAACCCCAAAACAACCAAATGGTAAGTGCAAGACACTTCACTAAGAACACTGAAATTTTTTGTCTTCATTGTGTTCTACACATGTAGAAGTACAGATAAATAGTTATGTGTTAATGGCTAAAAAATTTAGAAGTGTAATATTTTAATACTGCAGAACTTCAAGAAGTTCACTGTGGTCAATGTAAATAATATTTAGGTGATGATTCTATCAGATATATTCTGTGTGGAATACTGAACTTATGCTAGTATTGTGGCCTAAGTATTCACTAAAAAAAATCCAATTACTTTATTATATGTACTCAAAGTGTGGTGGGAACAAGATCTTTTTCAGCATTTTTTCTTCCCTGTTTATAGGCTTATTCATGCCTAGCCAATAAGAGCTCTGAAATCACACCCAAACACATTTTTTAGTGCCACTCAAATGCCCTAAGACACAGCAAACTAATAAAGGTCAGGGGAATTCAGAACTCATAGTGTTATGTGTTACTATTGCTCTTCTGCTCCTACCTATGTTCACGTTCTTTTTGTCTATTCTAAAATTTTAGTCAATAAGAACAGTAACATAACAGTAACATGTGCCCTGTTTCTCCTGAGAGGTTAAATTGATGAAACAATTAATAACAGATTTCTCATTCAATTTCCTATTTAACTTTGGGGATCCATGTTTGGTCTATAGAGTACCGAAGATTTCTGATCCTCTTATCTATCAAACATACCAACAGGGCCTCTAATACCATGAAGTCTCAGTGATTTACCTTCTGCAATGGATTATTCCCACAACACTGAAGTAAAGTAGGAAAAAACTAATACCTCATTTAACAAATGAGAAACCAAGATAGAAGATCTTTATAGATGAGTGTTTAATCTTTCTCTAGCATTGTTTAAATCAGTTTGGTTCAGCCCCTAAAATCTCTAGGGTAAAAATTAAATTTATTCAACTGGCATAAGCACATCCTTCTTTAATTTATCTCTAATCACACAACAGTGTTGAGGGGAGATCTCAACAGTATAACAGTATCTACTCAAATTTGCTTTTTAT
Source organism: Eurystomus gularis (assembly GCA_013400335.1). Taxonomy (NCBI): domain Eukaryota; kingdom Metazoa; phylum Chordata; class Aves; order Coraciiformes; family Coraciidae; genus Eurystomus; species Eurystomus gularis. The sequence goes on from VZZY01005610.1 coordinate 133,163, forward strand.
TATATTGGTACAACTCTCCCATTGGGCACCATATAAATCACTTACACAAGATGTATGTTTCTGGTAGACCATGTTTCTGAAATAAGGTCTCTACATTCATGTAATATTACAAGTACAATTGTTTCCTCTGATTTACTTACTTGATGATGAATTATGAGTGAGGAGACAAAGTCCTTGTTATGTATCTACCATATGAATTTCTAGAAAGGCTACCAAAATTATTTTCCAGTATCTCACACAAATTGATTATTAGCAAAAAAAAAAACCTGCTCATAGGTATTTTGTCTCTTTCAATCAGTAAGAGAACTATGACATCAGATTAGAAAATGATGCTTTAAAAAGTAATTCTGCTTTGTCTATAGAAAAAGCAAACACGCTAAATGAGCAAATAAAGGAGATTACAAATGTATTTCAAGTCAAAACAAGACACAAACAGGAATCCAGGGAATTACAGTCTCTGTACTATGATATCATAAGAAACAAAGGAAGAATTCTGCTTACAGAAATGGATTTCAGCTTGTCTCGGAAATGCATTTCATATATACACTCAGTATATTTATTTACAGATAGTCAACTCTCATATTCATTAGGGACAAAAACAAAGGAGAAAGGAAGGGGCCAAGTGAAAAGAAACCAAGATGTGTGATTTCATATACAATACCCACTACAAATCACACAAATCTTTGCTTTCAATACCTTCTAATAATTACGGTAAATTATGCCAACCTGTAAACTCTTACTGCTATCTCCTATAACAAACAGAATCTGTGCTCATTTTTCTATTTACTGGAAAAATACAGTAGTATTTAATAAAAACGAATGCAAGAATATCATACAGATGGAATTTCACTATACGGTCCAGATAAAGCAAAAGCGATAGCGGTTTTATAAATTTTTGCATAAAATCTTCCACTTATGAAGATTTTCTTGCATTTTTATTTACACTAATGTAAATTGCAATATATTCCGTATCACAGAAATACTTAAAGAGTTTTAGCAATCTTACATAGTTTTGAAACACCTAACAGTAGTGGGCACTGCTTGCAAACAGAGATGAAAGAAGGTACTTACCCATCCCAACAGAGGCAGTGCATTTAGTCTGGGCTTTGATTTCGGTGCGGATAGCATTTGCGAGTTCATCAGGAGTCAATCTGGTCTCTGTAAGGATTTCAGTGATATCTACTAGCGCTTCATCACAACTGACTGCTTCGATGTTATGAGTATAGCTATCAACACAAAGTAAAGGAGGTGAAACACCAGCAACAGCTCACCATCTGTTAAAACAAATACGTAGCAAATAAAGTCTTCCTTTTGTGGTGGCACTTCCCTGCTTATTTTGTATCACACATCACTTACATATTAATGCTAAAACAGCAATTACAGTAACATTACTAATGTAGGACTAATTTCAACATGCGTCATGATGTTAAAGGAACAGCTGAAGAAGCAGTTGGATGCTTATTTTTCATTGACAATAAGAAATTTCCAGTTTTGTTCAAACGCATTTTAAACCAGAAAGTAGCTTCTAATAGATGCTGCTCCAATAACCCACTCTTGAGCTACTAAAAAAAGAACCTCTTGGAAGAATCTCACTAGTAACCAGGGAACTCCTTCTCATAGTGTAATCAGCAAAAAAATTAACAATGACTGCTTTGAAAGTCAGATGTTGACTGTTTACAGGATTTGGCTTCAAGATAAAAGAATGCTCAGTAGAAGCATGATGCTCAAAATAACAAAAATATTACAAGACGAAAATCTGAAATAGGAATGGTTTTATTGAAGCTGAAGAGTAACACAGAGATGAAAATACTAAATTGAAGTAGCAAATAAAATACGCTTGATAACCTTACCATGAAAGATCACGTAAACAAACAGCACTTATTACCTTGCTAGTATTTCATATACTGTCCGTGCAACTTCTTTGTACGCATCAAAATCATACGAAACTGCTTGAAGATTCGGGCACAACTTTTTTGCTTGGCCAAAAAACATTCCATTCTTTATGCCAACTTGTCTAGAATTAAATAATAAGAAAACCCAAATAAACGAATTAATATGGAGTACTTCCAAATGAAGTATTTGTCTTTTCCCACAAAAAAGAATTACCAGTAAAAAGGAACTGCTAGCATTTTCATGGTATGAAAAAAACCTGCAAATAAAGTATTTGAATTTGCTGTATAATACTCAGGCATGCAGCACGGACAGCCTGCCTTTGGGAACATGCTTAAGACAAAAACCAAAGTCTCCAGAAAGCACTACTTGCTATCTTCTGTTTTAAATTAAAATCACGCCTGTACTACAGTGAGTAAGGTAACCAGATCTTATGTTCCATTGTGCAAGCTTACAAAATTATGTTCCTGTAATAAATAAACTCTAACTTCTTGAGATACAAATATAGGCCTGCCTGTCCTAGTCTGTTTGAGAAAGGTTCCAATGAAGGACTAATTTCTGGAGTAGTATTTCCATAAGGGAAGAAAATTGTATTTCCAATACTGCGCCTGCGTTTATAGCGAGTTGTTTCATACTCTGAACATTTACAAAGCTATTTATTTGGGATGCTCAACATAACCTCTAATCAACTAAAACCTTCAGTAACAAAGTATTCTTAATTCCATATAAGAATGTGATTCTGATACAAAGAAGTGAAGATAACATTATGAAATCAACAATATCACAGTGAATAGCATAAGGTTTAGGGAAACGTTGAGGTTAGGCTGAGAGCTATTAAGCAGTGTTTGTGTTAAAAAGTGGACTTGGTGTTAAATTCTAACAACCTACAGAACTACAGCTTTTGTAAAAAAAAAATTCCTCTCTAGATAAATTTAAAGAAACTGACTTAACAACTGCTATTTTGGGACATTTTATGCCTATCTGTATGAGATTTTCAAGCAACTTGACAGGTAACTTTTACCTACCTGGCTTCATAACTGCAAGAAGCTATTTCAGCCATGGACAGAACAGTGAGGTCGCAGTCAGCTCCATTCACATGGGTGGAATCCGGATGTTCCCAGACTGATGAGTCCATCTTATCAGGTACTCTAATTTCTGCTTGAAAAATAATATTTGTATTTGTTTTTAAGTTATTTCTCTTAAATAGCTCTTAAGAGCTGTTGAACTCTCTTAAGAGTTCAACAGAATGAATGTGAACGAAACCAAAACTATGGATTTTATTTTATACAATTTCTATACTGCTACCTTTTGATCAAGAGTTTCTTAACACTGTATTGATTCATATCATGGTCCAGGAAAAAACAAACCACCAGAACCCCCAACATAGTAACCTCTCTCTGCAGATAGGTCTGTAGATATTACTGAGAAGAATATTAAGCTACAGAAAAATTGTTTCTATTTTCACCCAAATTACTAGACAACAGCTTGTTGGTGACTACATACACCATACCTTAAAATAAGACTGATCTCAGCTTTAACAACAATTAAGATGATCAAACACTCGAGGCTAACCGCTACAACCATATCCTGTAAACAAATACAAGACACTCAAAAATGTACCAGCTGCTTGGCTGAACAAGAAGACGCTTAGCTACATTCCTTTTTACAGAAAGCACAACTACGTCTAGAACACAGAAATGAAACTCAGAACACAAAACCATTTTTTATCATACTTAATCTTAATTGAAACTATTTTTCAAATAATCTAGATACCACAAAGTGATTTTTAAGAAATTAAATAATCAGAATGCTAACTAGCTCACATTAAAAAATACTAGCTGAAACTTATTTTCTTTAAGGCTCTTATGGGGATACTAATTGAGAAAACTTCTGCTGTTAGTTCCTAATAATTATCTTATTATGATACGCCAACTTCTTTCAAATATCACCAGAAATTTATCTTGGATCAAAATGATACAGTTATAAATACTACAACCTCAGACTTAAAATGAGACAGACCTTCCCTAATTCTATAAAATCTTGCTGCACATTCTTAAATAAATTTTAAAGAGTCCTCCAGGCCACTGCATATTAGGTACTAGAACAGAATTCCAGGACACTGCATACTGGAATCAAGTAAAGCATTTTCTGTTCGTTTCTATTTGGGTTTTCCCAGTATGTAAACCTTGAAAGATATATGCCTATACTCTAAGTATAGATCAGCCTGAAAAAATGGCGACATGTAAAAACTTTTACGTCCTCACAACCTCCCATCAGAATCAGAACAAGCTATCATACAGACAAAAAGCTTCTATTTACTTAAAATGAAATCCAGTATGTACGTTATAGTTCTTTTTCATTACTGTAGTCTACTTAATACCACACACCTTTGTAATGTAATAAACAGGGAGTTTTCTTCAGAGTGCCACAACACCTAATAATATTTCATGGTACTGACAACTTACACACTGACAATTTGACTGAAAGGAAACATGGTGCAATGCGCACATACTAATAGTTGTTGGACCAGAGAAAGTGTTGTAACAAGTGAGTGGAGACAGCAGGGGTAGAGCCTGACTCATGTGAAAACCTGCTTTTATTCAGAATCTCTGAATCTGTGCACCTTTTTACATCTTAAATATTTTAATGTATGATGAGCTCAGTAATTTACCTAAGATGTCTGCAATTGAAAATTAGAGCAAAACTATGCCCCAAATAAAGATAAGAATGACAAGAACAATTTCTTTAGTCCATGCCTTCCTGTGCCCTGGCCTGAGATGATGCTGTCATCTTGTCTATCTTCATTGGACTCGTCGACTTTTTCCACATCGCAGCAGAGCAGATCCCCCCATGAGCTGATGGAGTCACTTCATGTGAATTTCAGGGCAATGCAGAACACATTGTCCTCAATGGAAGGCAAAGTAGAGAACCTCTCATCAAAAGCTGGGAAACTAGACAGGCACATGGTGAATGTGGAGCAACGGATGGAGAAATCAGAGGCCAGGACCCAAGTCTGTGAAAAAGAAATCGCTGAGAATAAATCTGTGACTAATATGATGGTTAAAATCTGCTGCTCTTTAGCGTGAAAAAAGGGCGATACTAGGGTTGAGGGAAAGGAAGCCTGGAAAACATTCACATCTTGGGCATCCTGGCCATGGAAAAGAGACCCCAAACTATGAATCTTGATTAACAAATGTTAATCTTCTATCTTTAGAATATGAATGTTAAAGATGGCATGTATGTAGAGAAGTAATTTCTACTACTCAGAAAGGCTATCTCCAGTTTGGAGATCTAGGGTGAGAATGATAGCAAGTTTTAAATTTAAAATTTTTACATTTTCAGATGAATTCAAACAAGAAAAAGAAAGTATTTCATAAAAGATTCAAGATTCTATTGACACTGGGTATTTGTCTAGCAATGCAGATCAAAGGCAGGAACCAGTATCACTAAAGAAGTAATTTGCAAAAAAAAGAAGTAGCTGAAGCAGCAGAGTTCAGTATTTGTCTCAAGTGATTCATAGGGGTTTGTTTTTCTTTTTTTTTGTTTTGTTTGTGTTTCGGGTTTGGGTTTTTTTTTTAATTTGCAACTTTTTCCTAATAAGTAAGACGTGGAGAAGGCAAAAAATCAGAGAACAGCCTGGAAAGCATGAAGCATCAAAAAATGAAATGGGTTCCATGTTAAAGCATGGACGTAAAAATAGGCTCATGTTCAAAGTTGGTCCCAACTACTTTATTTCATTTATATAATGTGTCCCCAAACAGAGTTGTGTATATTTAAACAACATAATTTAGCATTCTGTATTTTTTGATATTTTAGAAAAAGTACTTTTCCATGTGATATATGTGCCTACTGGACCATATTTACCTCTTGCATGGCACAATTAAACACATGCTGTGAAGTGCGTCGCATACACTTTCTCAGATACTGTGATGTTAGAAAAGCCTAACCTGAAATTCCACCTTTCCAGCTAAGACCATAACTAAATGTAATTTCTTTTCCCCAAAAGGAAGACAAGCCATGTACTTACGAGAATGCAAGTAGAAACAACATTTTTTTGTTGATAAAACCCTTGTATGTGGAGATAAAAAATAATAGAGAGACTAAAATTATTATGAACTGCAGCTGAGATAGAGACTATAAAAAGAGTGTTAGGAAAAAATCCTTTCACCAAAACAGCAGGTTGCACAACCAGACTAAGTATCAAGAAAGAAAGAGCTAGTTGCCTGCCTGTGTGCAAGCCAGTTAGATTGGATGGTGAAGTTAAAGAAATGAATGTGTGGATATCCAGAAAAAAGCTGCTGCAGTAAGAAACTGAGTTTGTTATACAATGAGGCTGAACCCTTAAGCAACAAATATAGTAGAAGAGATACTATTTAATTTGTGAATCACAAGGAATATGCTAGATATCAGCTGAACTTCTGTAATTTAACTGCCTCTCTCTCCAAACATCACTTGATTCTACGAAGTCACACCCTTATCCAGTGTAAGGTCCTAATAAAAGTCACAGAGTCACTGAACTACCAATAAATGGTTCATACACAAGCTATACTACAGAAAATCCAACTCTACAAAAACCACAGCTATCTTCGTAACACACTTACATACGGCACTGCAAACACCACAGCAGAAGCTAAGTCTGGAGCATCCTTAAAAATCTAAAGGCCAGTGGCTTCAAACAACAGACATTCCACCTCAGTTTTGAAGTGTTCTTAAACTACAGCAAAAACCAAAGTGGCATCAATTCCTGTAATATCTTGTTTCCAAATGTTCTTGAAAATGGGCAGGATTTTTTATTGTTGTTTTGTTGTGTTTTTTTTTTAAGTACTAACATTTCAGAAACAACCCTGGGTGAAGAACCTGTCTTTTTCCACCTCTTGTATCAACAAAATAACTCACTGAGGCGTAAACCTTTTAACAATAGTACTCGCTACCACAAGTTTGGTAAAAATTGCATATATAAGGGGCAAAGGAGAAACTCAACTTCCAAAGGTAAGCTGAAATGAAATAGCATCTGCCCCTTGTACATGCACGTTTTATCAACCTTGTGGAAAAAAACCTAAGCTTCAAGCTGATTAAGCAGACCATTGAGGAAAAAGAGAAACAAGTTGCCAGTGTTTAGCAATACTCTTTCTCATACTAAATGCAGTTCAAGCAGTATAGCAATAATAAAACTTGTTAATAAAAGTATGTTTAGTTTCCATTAGTATACTACTACTTGAGGACACAAGAAAGTAACAAATTTCTAAATTACTGCAGGCAAGTAAGGAATTCTCAAACTAGAACAAGTTTTGAGGAAACAAAAGTACTGGAGAGACAGAACTCATGAAAGTTGCAGACTTTCCAGAAACTTAAAATGCTCTAAGGACCACCCAAATTAACTCACTGTACACAGATACTGTACACATACAGTTCAAAAGCCGACTTCAAACAATTTCTCATTGGCCATGTGCTTTTATAGTAAAAAAAATTAGTAGCCTTTTTGAATTTATTTTGTACCTTCTTCTCCATAATAGACTTACTCAGAACAAAGTGATCCCAGACAACCTGTATTTATTTCTTATTTTAAATAATTACTTAACATTACATCTTACACTCAACCTCAATTAAAGTGAGTAAAATAGAAAAACTACTCTAAAATAATTCACCCATACCGAGCAAAGCTAGCTAACAAGAAGTCCCAGTGGCATATTATTGAGGCCGCAGAGCACCATGCTGTCCAAAGATACTTTTCTGAAATCCCTCACATGAAAAAAACCCAAATTTATCCACTGTGCACTTTATTAATAAAAGAAAACGTCTTCAGTAGCAAAAGTTAAAAACATATAGACAAACAAACAGACTTATCTGTACCTGCTTTGCCATTCAATAGCTTATTCTGGTAATATTGCTGTTCAAGCTGGGGGTTTGCACCAGGGCGCAGTGGTGCCTTTCCTGCACCTCTGTTACTTGTAACAGCTACTGGTTTTCCTGGGGAGAAGAAATGCATGTACTTATTAAAAGTCAACATCTATAATAGCTTACATTTTAATAACAGCACAACCAGGGTAAGATCATAAAGATGCCTGCTTTGTTTTTCGCAATTTCTTTCTAGCTTATGCAGTCTTACAGCATTAAGGAGCAAACAGCTATGAAAGTGACTTTGCATTGTGACTATGAATTTGTCTTAATTGCAGCCACGTGTAAAGAAGAAAAGCTTTTAAAGAGTGAAAATACAGCCACACTGGTTTGTCTTTAATAACCTGTATAATGCAAGCTGTGAATGATTCATTACTTTAAGACACAGCAAACACTGTACTGATTTTAAATACTTGATCATGTTTATTTAAAGCAAAATACTTTAGCATGTTTACCATGCTTAAGTAAACTAGAAGAGTATACACATACCAACACACTCAGTTCCACTTGTTTAATTAACTGTACAAAATCAAATCTTTAGTAAACTTTTGACTTTTTAGTAATATCAACACCTCCAGAATTCTTCTACAGGAAGCTAATTAATGCACTGCAAGTTCTGGCAGACTTCCATGGAACAGATGAAGTATTTGCAGGAAAGTCCTTGGTCCTTTATATTCCAGTAATGGAATTTAAGACTTGGCAGGAAATCAAGTTTTAAAGAGCCAAACATACCCGGGTCTTTGATACAGTTGCTCCTGTCTTTGGACAAGAGAGCAAAGGAATTGTATATACAGCTTACTCTTCCCCAAGGTCTATGATAGTGGGGTGTCAGATGGTCACCACTGCACCAAGTCCTCAGACTCGTGCATCACCAAAGTTCAGCATTTGCACAGAACAATTAGTATCTCCATTTCTGAATGGTACACTTGTGTAAAAAAAAAAA
>VZZY01005610.1:141930-170854 GCA_013400335.1 Eurystomus gularis
CTAAGGAACTCCACTAAGTTTTCCCTTGCCCTAAGGAAGATCACATATTGCAGACTTCTAAATGCCAATTCAACCGTTTATCCCCCAGGTCTTATAATACTTCATATGTAAAAGGTTAGATAGAAAAGGGAAGAAGGAGCAATTTTCCTTTGAAAAATATGCATTAGGCAAAGAGAAAATTAGTTCTCAGCCCTGACCTTTCCACTTTTCTAGTTAAAACAAAGCTCCTTATATTACTTCAGGAAAATCATTAGGATACCCTTTTTCTGTTTTTTTTTTTTTAAACAGAGAGTGACCAAAACTCACTTTTGGTACAACTAGAAATTGATCACCAATTTCTAATATGGTAGATTTAAGTCTCAATAAGATATGTACTATGTCATACAGAATGGTTACTCCAGTTTTTACTTCTCTCTTCTTACTTTCGATACTGAAAGAAGACAGCAAGGAGAATTCCAGTTCTCTCTTCCACTTGCTATTGGATTGTGAGAAAGTAAGCAGGAATATGAAAGTTGCACAATCTGACTATCAAAGATGCCAAAAAAAAAAAATATTAATATGCAAAGTTCATTTTGTAAGTGTGCAAGTTTGGTTTTGTTTTTAAAGTAAACTATAGTTTGAGTAAAGTGTAACAGGTAGATTGAATTACTGACCTTTGAGATCTGGTCTATTTCGGATAGCCACAGACACAAAGAAGCAATCCATATCCACGTGCATTATACAGCTCTGTGGCTTGGCCGAGCTCGCAACAGACACATTACCTAGTATGAAGATACACCAATAGAAAACTTGAACCCTAATTTATACACTTTGGTACTACTCACAGTAGTCATCAAGTTTTACCACCTTAAATTATATGGATTTTTGTTTCTTCTCACCAAGAAGCTATTGACATTTACAAAATTCTCAGATATATGTAAACATAAACAATAGATAAACAGCTGAAACTTAAAGTTTCTATTTCATTTTCTCATAATTAACACCTTCTACCTAATAAGTTCCCCCAACCCAAGGAGATTGATGCATATTGTGGGAATGGAATCTTAATTTTGCTATGTTAACACTGAATCTCGAACAGAGAATTTTACTCCTTTTTGTTCACCAATCAGAAGACTGTTCCAAATGATAACAAAGAGTTTAGCTGCACTAAGAGCTATCATTAATTCTTCATGAAACACACCAAAAGTGCTTTTAAACCTCCCATGCAAGGGGACTTTGTCATTGTGGTACCTCCACTCATGAAAACATTCAGCAAAGAGGAGTAAGATATCTCCAGACTGAGAAACTTACACACCTAAAACACTAGAAACACTTGTGCCAAGTATTCTAGAAGTTCAAGTCTGTGTGTCTGTTGCTGACCTACCAGAGGAGGCTATCTAACACCAAAATCTTACTTTGCACAATGCATAGTGTAACAGTGAAAAAATACTTCAATATGTGAAGGGAAAGGTTCTGCTCAACATCTGACTTAATTACTGAGTAATCAGAAAAATGATTTCCTTTTTGTAGTAATTTACCATTTGAACTCATTCTTTGAAAAATAAGAACTGTCTTATAAAGGGCATATTTACAAATCAAGTGATCAAGTTAACGCTTAAGAAGCTGCTACTTGTCAACTGAAACACAGTCATTAACTATTTGACTACTCTAGGCCAAATCAGAGAGAAAATAAAAACATATTAGTTTATATCATATTTAGATGGAAAAAAAAATACACATTAAGGTAGTTCATAAACTAACAGGTTTTGTAACTGGGGTGTCCTAGCACAAATACAGAATCAGTTAATTTAGCTAACAAAAATTTTTTCAGAAGTGGTAGCTTATCATCAAGCATATTTTTTTATATGATTACAAGTGAGTATTTTTACAGCACAACAGAGTCAGTCTCTTTGATGGTACAGAGCTAGCCTTTTAATTGAGTAAGATTGTAAATGAGAGATTCTGAAGATGCAAAATACTTTATCTATACTTGTAATACTTTGGCCCTCATGGATTACACACTTTTTCATTTTGGCCCTCTATATAAAGACATAAAACATTTCTGTCACAAGCCAGGTTCAGAAGCCTCATATGACACTGCTGCCCATTTAAACAGACCCAGAGGTATATAAAACTCTTACTAACAACAACAAATCAGATTTAGCTCACTTCCAAATGTCACTCATCTTTAAAATTTTCCCACTGAACTATAAGCAGAAAGCCTTCTTCTTCTGGTTTTTTTTTCCCCTTTAGATTTTCACACAGCAACTACAGACTTGTGTATTTAGACATATCTAGTATTTTTTTCCCTTCGATCAATCCACATATCCTGGTAAAGTAAGGAATATTACTTCTACAAGAAGGAATCTACTATAGACCAGACTATCACATTAAGTCACATTGCAAGTTAAAAAACCCAAAGAAACCAAACCAAAAGAAGTTGGATCCTTTAGTTTTCAGTGCATCAAAGTCACCAAGCTTTTCCAGATAGCCTGACTGCAATGTAAATGCTGAATACTGATCTACTCAGTCTCAGTTAGACATTTAGTGTACAAGCTCTATTATAAGGTACCTTCTCAATATAAACCTTCTTAAAAGTATCTACCTGTGTCAGTTTTAAGTGCAGACCTGCCTGCTTTCCATTTTTTTAATTTTTCCCTTCCTGGAAAGACACCGCTGTTTTTTCTCTGTAGGCTGTTGACAAACTCTGTCAATTCACACTTCCAAGTCGATATATGATGCAGTCTTGAACGTGAATAAAAGTCAGAAATAAAACTACAATCTGAAGGTTTGGACACAGGTAAGGAAGCTGCCTTGCTAGGAGCAGGTACAGAAGTGCTTTTTGTGCTTGAAGGCCCCTGAACAGTGGAGTGGTGAGCACCATTTATTTTAGCATTACTGTGCAAAGATGAAGATGAGGATGAATTACTCATAGTCCTATGTGGATTCCATGAAAAGTCTGTATTTTTGTTGCTCTGCTGCAACTGCTGCGTTGTGCAGTCTCTAAAGTCAACCATGCCTTTTTCAGTCTTCCCCTCCTCCTGCACAGGGCCTGGAGAGAACCTACTTGCAACACCGTTGCCCGAGGGCACCAAGCAATCCTGTGTCTTTAAGGCACTGGTAGAAGTGTGTGTGTGTCCGTTAAAAATGGCAGTGCTGTCTTTGTGAGACTGAATCCCATTTTGTTTCCGCCCAGGAAGGATCTGCTCCAGCTCCGTAAATCCAAAATCGTCACTTTCTTCTTCCTCTTCTCCATTCCAACTACTTATTCCATTAGATGTGATCTCGTTTTCCATCTCACACTTCTTAATATGATTTCTGAAACAGATATGATTATTTAATACCATGTATTTTATTAAAAAGCCACAAATACAGGTCATTTCAAGTGCCAAGTATTTATCTTCCTAATTGTAATCTGTGTATATACTTGAGTAGTTTTTACATTTTCAAGACAATTATCTTGAACTCTGAGCCATGTCCTCTCAATGTCACAAAATACTGTATTGCTCTACTAAAGATTTCACAGATTTGGTGTTTTATTAATGCAGCAGTACCAGGAGTTTATAAGAGAGTGGCTAAAATCATGCTCACATTAGAAAAGCTACTTCCAAGGCCTTTAATTTGATCAACGGTCTCCAACTGAATGATAAAAATTAGTTATTTGTGAACAGAACTGTATTTACCATGGACAGCATGAATGCTGCAGGAATATGCAAATCACCAGGAGTTATCTTTTAATCAAGAGATGTGATTTTCCTTATCTACTTACAAACAAACAAGCAAGCAAAGAAGGAAGAAAAAAGTATACATAGAAAACTCCTATTTTCTAGAAAATTATTTTAGATTAATGTGTAAGATTTATTTTATCTCCTCTCAAGGAAAAATCTGTTCAAGCTCTATAAATTAAACATATTCTTAGTTTTTGACAAAAATCCAAACAAACTCCTTTTCCTCTTTTAAGCATATAAAACGAAGTATTCTCTCACAAGTGCACTGGCAATTTACATTTACTCTGACAATGTAGAGGCAAAGCTTTCATTCAAAAAATTAAACTCTGTAACAAACCCTAAGCAGAATTAAAACCAAAGCCTTCAAGAGGTGTGCATACTCTTGATCTGTTGAACAAAAAAACAACTGTTACTCCCAACTCCCAAAGCTAGCAATTTAAATACACACAAAAAGAAGGTGGGAAATAATAAGCTATCCAGTATACCAGTAGAACCAGTAAAGCCAATTAACTGTGACAAAAATTTGGCTAGGATTATCACAATCATAAATAACATTAAACATAATATTTTTAGGAGTTTCAGGGTTGAAACTGGTATATCCAGTGGTACATATTTAATATCAGTAGATAGGGTAGGCTTTTAAACTCATGCTTTTCAGATCAAATCAGTATTTTTGGAAGTCTGAATATTCCTCTCAGTTAAAAAACATCAATAATGCAATAATAAGAGGTGATGGTGATTGTATTACTCATTGTTTATAATGAAGGTAAGAAATACTGCTTAGGATATTCATTCTGTGGCACTGGTTTTATTTTTCCTAAATATAGACAAATCCCATTCATGAGGTAAAGTCTCCTCAGCATTATGCAGAACTGGACTTAAAATAAATCAGCAGGCTGTGGAAGAATACAGATCACCATTACAAATCAGAAAGTACAGTATCTTGCACAGTACACTTGGCCCTGTTTGAGCAGTATTGGACCAGAGGTCACTTCCAACCCTAACCATTCTATAATTTTATGATTCTTGCCTCTAAACAATAAGCATGCGCTTCCGAAAGAGATGCAGGAACCCTCAGAAAAAAATCTACAGAACAGTCTGTTCAAGTGGAATTGCATTTCCAGTTTCTCTACCAGTTGAAAGTTTTGCTGGTGCTTTCTGTTCTATTTCTGTCTCAAGGTCTTTTAGAAGAATTCTTTATATTGTAATCGGATTTCTTAATCCATCATCTCTCTCAAGCGTGACTTAAACCTTAGTGTTAGCATACATAAGGTATGCTGTGCCTTTTTTTTTTAAAGAGAAGCTAAAGAAAGAATTCAACAATTAGTATGCATTTACATTTGTTCCTAGGCACCTTTAGCAAAAGTAATCAAATTGCACTAGCTTTTTGTTTTGAAATGAAGACCTGCTTCCCAGTGCCACCAGTGAGAATCCTTTAATGTATGCCTGTTACTTCCATAGAGATATGCTACATCCCAGGACTCCTAGATCACGTTATCAAGCCAATTGTGGTACAAAGACTAGAGACAAGGCTTGGAGTCAAGGTAACTGTAGTTCTGTCCTCAACTATTTATATAGCTAGACCTTATTTATCAATTTCAGTGCCTCAGAGCTTCTCTCTTATAAAGCTGCAATGAATTTTTTAAATGCTATATAGTTACAAATCCAAGCCTGTTATGGGTGAATGATTAGCATCTGCATTAGAAGATCAGAAACACTTACACCCTGTTGAGATCTTTAGCTATATTGCTTGGACCTGGCATGGCATCTTCAGGTTTGCATATGCTATTAAAGTTGAGACCTTTCTGAACAGTTGACTGCTTGGTGTAAAGCTGATAGGGAATGTGCGAGAGGAGACGTCCAGCTTTAATGCTGAAATAAAAAAAAAAAAGGAACAGGTTACTACTTAAGACATTTAAAAAAACCCTCAACCTTCTGTGCTAAAAAATACCTCACGTACAATGAACTATTACTTTGCTCAGTACCTTTTGCTGTTCTGCTATACGTACTTGCAGTCCATTCCACTACTAACTGGACTGAACTGAAAAGTGATTTGTGGTGTGTTGACTGGTACTATTTAAACAGTTGTGTTTGTCAGTTGTCTACATTCCTCTTCTCCAATTGACACAAATGTTTATCTCAAAAACAAAATAAACAATGCTTAGTCAAAGAACTCCGGTGAGTGGTTCTGCTTACCCTAACTGAACAATGCTCACTGAGCTCTTTAACTTGGAGCAATGCAAATGCATGTGTTCCAAGCAAATTTGGGTAGAATTTGAACGAGGTCAGCTAGAATGTGGTTTGCTATTAGAGAGGGACCACTTTTTCCATTCCAAAAGGATAATTACCCCTTCCTGTGAGAAAATTCACTGAAGAAAGCTAGACAGAAGAATAATTTCCAAATAGACCTTCTATAAATAGCTACCATGATCTTCCAGTTCTGTCCTATGTGTTCCACTGTATCTCCCTCATCTTTTTCTTCTTCCACTGAACCTATTGTCATACTTCAGTAACTGCTAAATTCCTTAGGGACTTTGAAGTGGAATCCTCTCAAAAATACACCACAGCATGGCTTAATCTCTCCACTCCGATGCCTGTTGCTGGCAGCAGAGATAATAAGTTTTCCCCGTCTCTACTTTACCTCTTCTTCAGATTGAACACTGGGTCAGAGATGCTGAAACTTCTTACAGTAGAAGAACCTCTCTCGTATGAAAGAAGCTTAATATTAGCATTCAGTTTTGAAGTTACAATTGGATTCAAATTTTTAAAGATAATTTAGCTCAGTAACAGATACTGTTTTTCTGTTCTTTATCACCTGAATGCTTTCTCTTGGAGATGTGCTTTTTAACGAGCTCAAATCTGTACTAATGTCAAGGGAGCTGGACAGTAGAACAAAACCCCTTAGGAGCTTTCTTGCTGCAATTAGGGAAGAATATACTGGGAGATCACATTTCCCAATTAGATAAACTAAAACTAGTTAGTCGTATACAGAGACATGGTAAGGTTTCTATGGGAATGGGATAGTAAAAACAGCCCTAAAAATGTATCAGTTAAATACTGTTTGATACATGAATACATAACATTCATAAAGGAACATCATTTATATCAAACACTGCCAAACAGAGTTAAAAATACACATGGTGGGGTTCCAAAGCTTTCTTGCACAGAAAGTGGTGATGCAGCAACTAAGCTCTTACAAAGCCTAGTTAAACTGGTTCTCATATGAGTTCACTGCATGAACCTGGGTGCATAACCACCCAGGTAATATTTCAAAATCATTACTGCAATTTCAAGATGATAAAATGGCATTGAAGAACTTGTTCATGCTAAGATTTTAGCTACTGGAGCAGCTGCATCATTAGATCAAAACACAATTAGTTTGTTTTTTTCTCAAACTGTCTTAAGATGCAGCAACAGAAATCCTATTCTAGATGCATCATTCAACTTCTTTCCCCATTCCACACTCCCTGGATCACAGAATTCATAATCACTGAAGAAATTAGGTTGGGAAGGACCTCTGAAGGTCTCTAGTCTAAATACTGCCCAAAGCAGGGTTATCTTTAAAGTTAGATCACGTGGCCCAGGGTTGATCTCCAACGCAGAGATTCCACAACTGGGCCACTGTTCCAGTGCTTACTCTCTTTCACTGTGAAAAACGTTTTCCTTACAGTCAAAATCTTCTTTGCTGAAACTTGCACCTATTGCCTCTTGCTGGCTCCATGTTCTCTGTAACCTCCATATAGGTAACAAAAGACAACAATTATAACCCCTCCTAGTAGCCTCTTCAAGCAGAACAAACCAGCTTCCTCAGCCTTTTGTCACATAATCATGTTCTAGGCCCCGATTCGTGCTAGCGGTTCTCCTCTGAACTCACTCCAGCTTATCAGTATCTTTCCTGTACTGGGAAGGCCAAAATCAGACACAGAACTCCAGATGTAGCTTCAGAAGTGCCAAATAGATTGGAAGAACCACTTCCCCTGACCTGCTGGCTATGGTCTTGCTAATGCAAACCAGTATGCCGTTAGCCTTTGTCTCCCCACATGCACAGTGGCTGCTCCAATGTCAACCTGTAGTCCACCAGGACCCTCAGGTACTTCCCTACAAGTGTGTCTTAGCCAGTGAGTTCCTAGCCTGTCTGGTTGAATGGAATCAGTCCTGACTCAGATGTAGGACTCTGCATTTAACTTTGTTGAACTGACATGAAGTTTCTGTCATCCCATTCCTCCAGTTTGTTGAGACTCTCTGAAGGGTGGCCCTGCTTTCCAGCATATCAACTGTTCCTTTCTATCTGCTGTCATCCACAAACTTGCTGAAGGTACTTTTCACTGCATCTCCAATGTCCGCATTGTTAATGAAGACATTAAACTGCACCTGCCCCAGTATCAACCATTCAGAAACAACACTTGTAACCATTCGCTAGTTCAACTCTGAACTGCTGACCTCTTCTGTCCGAGCTAGGCAGTTGAGCCAGTTCTTCCCCCAGCTAGCAGCCCACTATCCAATCCGTATCTCCCCAGTTTGACTAAAGAATGCAATAGGGGACTGTGTCAAAAGCCCTACTACTGTAAAAGCAAATAGCACCTGCTGCTCTCCTGTCAACCAGTCATCTCACCACGGAAGACAACTAGGCTGCTCAGGCATGATATGCCACCCTAGATCCAGCTTCCAGGAGGGTATCTTCTATAGTCTTCAGTGACTGTGGTGAAACTGATCACAGTGAAGTTTCCCTGGCTACTTCTTTCCCTTTCTGAAGGCAGGCATGACATCTGCCTTTTATCCAGTCTTCTGGAAAATCTTATCTGATTGCCACACATTTTCAAAGATGATAGAGAGTGATGGAACACTGGTATCAGCCAGCTTCTTCAGCTCCCTCAGATGCATTCTATCTGGTACTGTAGCGTTGTGTATGTCATATTTCCTTAAGTGAACCATAATTTATGCCTCCTATACCTTTGGTAGCATTTCTATTTCTTTTCTCTAAACTCAGCCACTAGGCACACAGGCCTTCTAGGCATTAAAGTAGACCTTGCCACTGAACACTGAAGAAAAGGCAGTAGCAGCTCAGCTTTCTCCATACCCTTTGTCATGAAGTTGCCCCACTATTCAACAGCAGGCCTGCTGTGTTTGCTTCTGATATAGCTGTAAAAGCCACCTCCTTCTGTGTTAAAGTGGTATCTCTTCTAAAATCTGTACTGTTTTAAGACTGGTAGCTTTTATTTATTCAAATGTTTTGCATTCCAAATCCTCATCAGAAAAAGGAAATGAAGTGTGATGTACCAGACTAATTTTTTTGTTTTCTGGGCAAAAATATCTTAAACTATTTTCTACACATTTGTGTTAGATTAACACATTAACAGATCTTTAAGAAAAACATTCACTTAAATCTGAAAAATCAAAATAAGAAACTTGCAGATTCTACTGGTAGCTCATTTTAGTGATTAGTTATCCTTAATCTCTGAAAAGTAATTTTATTATAAATGTTGAAAAATATTCAAATTTAAAAGTCAAGCTCTCGGATCACCTTAATCTGGCTTCCATTGGACACTGCACAACCACCTTTCCAACCTACATAATTGTGTTGTGGTTTTGAAATCAAGGAAAATTTAGAAAGGAGGTCTGCCTGCAAGTCTCTTTCTTCATCTGTTGCAGAAATGAAGAGGTAGCAAAATCACGCCATGAGGGGAGTGCAGAAAGAATGACTCTGTTGCTAAAGCAACCACACATTACTCTGCAATACTGGATTTTGCAACTACTGTTACTACAGGATCTCTATGTGATGCTAATTAAATCAAAATTCTAGAGCTACCTGCATTTAACAGCAGGTTTATGAGAGATTGGCTTTAGACCATAGTTTAGAACATCCACAGTTTGGAATATGCAAAGCTTGTAATGCAGCAGTAAACTTCAACATATGCCTTACCATCCCTGTATAAGTAACTCTGAAAAATCTTATCTTACATAGTTCTCATGGCATTTTCCAAATTACTGACTTTGTGTTTTACCTTAATGTCTTTTTCATGGCTTTCAAACAAAAGATGAAAATAATAGCCATTGTAATAAATGCTATGGTAAGTTCATTAATCTTTGGAAAGCAGATAGATGCTATAGTGATAAGCATCAATAAGACAGACATTAATTATTCATTCCATTATCAGCAAAGAATTTGAGTCACATGCAGGAAGGAAGGAACAGGGTTACAGAGACAAGAAGCAAAAATCAAGTCACTGAATTAGCCATTTGCAACCTTAACTCAATCTTTCTGTGAAGAGAATGGGGCAGTTACCACCGTGAAAAAAGATGGCATGTGATCACGTAATTAAGAACTAGATCATAACATGTGCGCACACAAAAATAAATCAAAGTGCCACAGACAAATTACCTTTTCATTTTGCAACCATGGGTGACAAGACTGAAGATCTAACCACACTGTCTTACCAGCAACTTGTGACCGTAACGTTTTAGGGTTGATTCTTAATAAAAATAAAGAAACTCAGAAACACATCATATTGCACTAACATGATGTGGAAATGAATATTCAACCAATTTGGAACTTCCACTGCACTCATTTTCAACACCTGCTGTGCTAAGGGCAACATCACTTGGTATTCCATACACAGAGATGGACTATTTAACCAATGAGTGTGCTTCAATACTGTTGAGAGGAAGGGAAAAAATGAGGGGTTGTTGTGAAATTTGCTTTTATTCCAGATTCTGACATGAACCCTGTTCTACAGAGACAGTGAGTTCCCCGTCTCCTTGTGCCTAACCCCATGTATCTGTCTATGCTCAATTCTTCAGACTTACTCTACAGTACAACCTTCCAAAGCCAGGAGATGCAGAACCTGAACACAAGACAACACAAGGAAAATTTCAGATTTCACACATTAGGTTCTAGCAAGTCTCTGCTGAATGTATACACATTGATTTTTCCAACTTGGATAAAATCAGAACAAGCTTTAATGGCATCAGTGAAAACAGCCACATCTTTCAAATAAAAATGCACCTGTCACCAGTTTTCCAAGTCCTTAAACTCATGAGTGAGACCTGAAAACTGTTTAAAAAATGTACCTAGTGTCTTTTTCAAACCAAGGAACCTATCATCTTTGACTAAAGTTTGAAAAGTTTACCTTAAGGACACATGATATGAAACAGCTGAATCCTAAGGACTGAAAATCAGCAAAGTAGCAACTGCCAAGTATGTATGCAGAAATGTTCCTTGCCTGCTTCTGCTGGTCATCTAGGAGAGAGGCTACTTAAGAATGGTGTGACACTGGAAGAATGTTTCCAGAACATAGTCCTGCCTGTTTTATTTCCCATGAGTTCCTCAGAAGAAGAGAGATACAAGCCAGATTAACTGCTCTGAGCCTGTCTTATCTTTTTCAAGGACCTGAGGACAACTTCAGCTCACAGAACCACAGAACTGCCTAGACTGGAAAAGACCTTTAAGATCATTGAGTCCAATCACTAACCTAAAACTGACAAGTCCAGTTGATCCTATATATTCCAGTGCATGGAAGAACCAAAGAACATAAATTCTTTGTAAATAGAAGTTGTTTGGTTTTTTTTTCCATTTTGTTTTTGCTTTCTTACAGAGTAACAACATAATAAGTCTTTAGACTGATTAATTTAAATTTTATGAAAATGTGTTTCAGTTGATATTCTTCTTTATTTGCAGAGGAAATGGAACTTATGCCAATGCACAAGGCAAGAGGTTAAAAAACAATCGCTTGGTACTTACTTTAACACACTGACATGAAGGCTGGCTATTAAATGGAATCAACAGGGTAATGTTCAGTTTCCTGATATGCCTAAGACTTTCTGAATGTTCTTAGTGAAGTTTCTTAAGGAACAATCACTAAGATGCGTATCTTCAAAGTAACAGTGGTATTTTTACTCAGTGGTGGCAAGGACAGATTTATAGAATCACAGAACCATTCTGTGGTTGGAAGGGGTTGGAAGGGACCTCCAGAGATCACCTAGTCCAACCTCTCTGCCAGAGCAGGTTCACCTAGAGCAGGTTGCACAGGACGGCATCCAGGAGGGTTCTGAGCATCTCCAGAGATGGGAGACACTGGCTGGGCAGCCTGTTCCAGTGCTCCATCACCCTCACAGTAAAGAAATTCCTCCTCATGTCTGGAGGGAACTTCCTATGTTCAAGTTTGTGCCCATTACCTCTTGTCCTGTCACTGGGCACCACTGAAGAGTCTGGACCCATCCTCCTGACTTCCACCCTTTAAGCATTTATAAGCATTGATAAGATCTCCCCTCAGTCTTCTTTTTTCTAGGCTAAAAAGCCCCAGGGCTTTCAGCCTTTCCTCACAAGGGAGATGTTCCAGTCCCTTAATCATTCTCATGGCCCTCTGCTGGACTCTCTCCTGTAGTTCCGTATCCCTCTTGAACTTGGGAACCCAGAACTGGACACAATACTTCAGATGATGCCTCACCAGGACAGGGTAGAAGTGGAGAACCTCTCTCAACCTGCTTGCCACACTCCTCTTGATGTACTCCATGATGCCATTGGCCTTCTTGGCCACGAGGGCACGTTGCTGGCTTATGGTCAACCTGTTGTCCACCAGGGCTCCCGGGTCTTTTTCCACAGAGCTGCTTTCCAACAGGTCAGCCCCTAACCTGTACTGATACATGAGGTTATTCCTCCCCAAGTGCAGTGCCCTACACTTGCCCTTGTTGAACTTCATAAGGTCACTCTCTGCACAACTCTCCAGCCTGTCCAGGTCTCGCTGAATGGCAGCACAGCCTTCTGGCATGTCAGCCAACCCTCCCAGTTTTGTGTCATGAGCAAACTTGCCGGGGGTACACTCAATCCCTTCATCCAGGTCATTGATGACTATATCAAACAAGATTGGACCCAGTACTGACCCCTGGGGAACACCATTTGTTACAGACCTCCAACCAGACTCTGTGCCACTAGTGGTCCATCTTTCAGCTCATCCTATGAGCTCTATCTTTCATCCAGTTTTCAGTCTACCCCACTGTGCATTCATCTAACCCACACTTCCTAAGCTTGCTTATGAGGATGCTGTGGGAGATGGTGTTGAAAGCCTTGAAGTCAAGGTAGACAGTGTCAACTGCCCTTCCCTCATCTACCTATCCAGTCATTCCCTCATAAAAGGCTATCAGATTAGTCAGACATGACCTCCCCTTGGTTAATCCATGTTGACTATTTCTGATAACCCTCTTTTCCTCCACAAATCATTAAGGTTGGAAAAGATCTCTGAGATCATACAGTCCAACCATCAACCCAACACTACCATGACCACTAAAACATGTCCCAAAGTGCCACGTCTACACGTTTTTTTAACATCTCCATGATGGAGACTCCATCTCTTCCCTGGGCAGCCTGTTCCAGTGTTTGAACACTCTTTCAGTAAAGAAATTTTTCCCAATTTCCAATCTAAACCTCCCCTGGTGCAACCTGAGGCTGTTTCCGTTCATCCTATCACTAGTTACCTGGGAGAAGAGACCAACACCCACCCTCTCCATAACTTCCTTTCAGGTAGTTGTAAAGATCAATAAGGTCTCTCCTCAGCCTTCTCTTTTCCAGACTAAACAATCCCAGTTCCCTCAGCTGCTTCTCATAAGACATGTTCTCATGTTTAAAACAAAGACATTTATTTTAAACTAAACCATTATCTCAAAATGCAATCTTCTGCAATGCTGTTTTTCCATATTTTTCTTCTTTTTTTCCAAAATGAGAAATCTCCAAAAGCAGTAGACCTAAACTTACCTTTCCATAATCCACTCTGGCCGAACTACTTTTTCTCCTTTCAATTCTTTTATTTTGGCATTTGGAAGATTTGTGGCAATGATGTGAGTTGTTTTTGATCTGGAATAGTACACATGGTATTGGCCTCCATGCAGCATCATTAGCCGTCTTAATTCATCAGCTGAGGGATCTATAAAATTAAAACCAGAAATATTCCTGTTTTGTGTCAGCAGATACAGTAAGAAAAACAACTTTAATTAAGAAATATGCCATGATCAGAAAGAATGCAAAACATTGTTTTTCTCCTGAAAAACCTTACAAGTTCTTCAAAGAGCAAATCAGAAAAGCATTTATGAAGAAACGCAGAAAAACTGTTTCTGAAGAGACTCACTAAAAATGTGAACCTTCTGCTTGTTATAGAGGATCTTTCCACAACATGTATGGTGGAAGGAAATTAAGAATACTCAAGCAGATTTAATGCTAAACTACATTAAAAAACACTTTGCATCAATATAATGCAAAATTAAATTAACTCAACTTATCTTTTCACCAGTTTGGGAGAGTAGTTTATACCCAGAAGTAATAGAAAAGAATTAATATCAAAAGGGTTTAGAAACAGCACAGAACTCCTACTTTATATTTCTGATTTAATGAAGCAGTTAACTCACTCTTTTCTTACAAGGTTATTCTTGAATTGTTACAGGGAGCAGAGGGTACCTTAAAAACTAACATCTCTTCTTATCCCCTCAATCGGCTAAAAAGAGTACTTATTTTGCAAACAGAGGTGGAAAAAAAATTTAGAAGTTTTAGCTTTTAGAAATCCTTTGTAGCGGTGTCAGACACAAAAAGGTTTGCATCAGCACAAGTAGAGCGCTTTGAATAGTAGATCTGGCACAAGATACTAAAAAATAGTTTATCGATACAGGAAGGAAGAAAATTTTTTTAAAGAACAGAGTTACAATTCTTTCCAGTTGCCTACTGTCAACTCTCAAAATATTTCTAACACTTGGTTGTACCTCTATCTTTTAATTAAAAACAGCACACATTTTTTTCCAAGTGTTATCTTTCCTACATTACACCACTCTGAGCAAGAAAACTCTAACATATCCAGTAAAACAAATTTAATGCATATGCTCCAACCATCAAGTTTGGAAAATTAAAAATTTAATATATGTAGGAGCATGGAAGGAGTTAAAAGGTTTCATTTTAAATAAGATTACAGAAAGGTGGAAAGAGTTCCTCCTAATTCTGTCAGTGACCATTTATGTAAATGATTTAGAAAAGTAGTATTTATTATCAGACCCTAAAACTGATTTTATATTGAAAACCTTAATCATGAAATACAAAGGAACATAATATACAAAACATACAGAGTAATTGTTATCTATTTACTTGGGTGCAAAGTCATGTGTTTTACAGTCTTACTCCATTTAGATACTAGAACAAGAAAGAATAGAACCTTAAAAAAAAAGTTTCACCTGTAAAGCCATTGACATAGATGGCAACTCCGCTAAAGATAGCTGATGAATTTCCTTCCCTCTGGTGCTGTATGGCTGAATCTGACCGGAACTGATCCTCCAATTTCTTAACCTTTGCCGACATGTACCCGCCCTAGTTTTTAAGTCAAAACAAAACAAAGTCAAAACCATGATGCTAGTCTTATTTTCTAATGTTTACAAACAGAACCTGGTTAATTATAAGACTGGAAAGGTAAGCAGCATTTCCTCAAATTGATTTTGGTTGACATACAAAAGACATTCTTTTCTCAAATGAAAAATAGCAATTCCTTCACCCTAAATTCTTATCCACTTATATAGAATGTGGTGGAGACAACCATAAACAGTTTTTAAATTATTTATTTTCGTTTTTAAATGGTGATTTAAAGCTATTCAAGAGTCTGAACTTAATAATATTGCAATTTAGTGGATTACTGTAAATGGAAGACTTCAAAAACTGGTAATTAAGTGAAGCAAATGGGTTTAATTTATAGCATACCTTTAGCATATGTAAGAAAATAGTAAACTTTTTAACTATGGTGCCATTTACCTCTTTAAAAAAAAAAAAGCCACTTGGTTTTGAACATACCCATATTCCCCAGCCATCGCCTTCGGCAGCCCGTTTCCGCCATCCACCCCGCCTCATACTGAAGCTTCTGCATAGGAAGAACAATGCTTGATCAATTAGATGTTTAGTAATAAGCATCAGTGGCATTTCAGCGATGCATTACAGGTCATCTACAGATTATCACAAAGAACCCATTTTTCAATGTGCTTCACTGAAGTCTATGAGTTACATAGTTAACCCAGAATTGAAAAATTGCATAAAAATCTAGTTTCCCAGTTTTGTAGTAATACATACTGTAGCTCCTGCTATGTATCAAAAAACACAGGCACAATTTGTTTCATTTACCCAGAATACAAAAAACTCATTACAATGTTCAGTTTCCATTATGATTTATTAAACTCTTCCTGTTCATCATACTTCTATAAAAAAGGAGTAATAAAAGGTTCTTAAATACAATTGCTATCGTTCATGCAAAATATTGCCCAAGTCAGGAACAATCTTTTATTTCCTATTTGATACTATCTACACAGTGGGATGCAGGCGAACACCTCCTGGTACTAGACACTGGATTAATTTCACCAATGACTTACAGCTAATCATAAAAGGTCCAAACA
Source organism: Eurystomus gularis (assembly GCA_013400335.1). NCBI lineage: Eukaryota > Metazoa > Chordata > Aves > Coraciiformes > Coraciidae > Eurystomus > Eurystomus gularis. Next base: position 158,040 of record VZZY01005610.1, read on the forward strand.
CTCGTTGCTCCAATGCAATACATCATATAAAAGCAAAAAAAATAAAGGCCATCTTACAGCTAGTGAAAAGCCAGTATTTTAAATTATTTAGAATGATCCACAGCTAGGTTTGTGATTTGTTTCTTTGGAGTTGTTTGTTTGTGTTGGCTAATAATAAATAAATAGATCTACCCAAGCAGCCAAATTGCAGTTTTCCCTTATGCAAGACACTTATCCCTGGACCACGAGGTGTACACACACAGCAGTGTCCCCAGATGAGTTATTAGTGGGCTAGAACAGAACTTGTGGAGAGAAAAAGAAACGTTTTGGACTGTGGCCAACTCCTCACTGCACCCAAGTGATTCACATTTAACTATAGCTGCTGTAACAGTGATTTTAAAATATTGATTAACCATGTAGTAAGATCATGAGGTCACTGCCTGCTATTACATCTCTCACTTTCTACTCTAGCCAGATCCCCAAATAAAAACACTGTTTTTTCTTTCAGGGCTATCAGCTCCTAAGAGTTTGACGACAGGACTCTGAAACTAAAAGGAAGAAGATTTAAGCCAGTCACCTTTGTTTTATTAAATATTTAACTCCTATTCCCTTATCCTCCATAAAAATGCACAAAACTACAGTTAATACAGAGAAGGAAGATGACTAGATTTTTTTCATCCTTGTCTGCTTTTGAGAAGATACCTATTTTCTAGTTTATCTAGTATCGTCCAGTTTATTTATCTAGTATCGTCCAGTAATGGAGCACAGAAGCTTCAGCTTCTGTCTCCAGTGTACCAGAAAGGACAGACAGCTGTGGGTGGAGATAATGCATTTTAGTCATCTTCCTATCCAGGCGTTCCGGAGACTGCTTCATTTATCACATTAAAATTTTGTTTTCTCTGAACCTTGCTAAAAGTTGAATTCTAAGTTTTCGTTTCTTAAATCCCTTTTGTTCTAGAGCCACCAAACAGTCATACTCTAAAATCCAATCAAAGCACCCTGGCCTGCAGGCAGGTATGGTTGCTGAAGATGACAGAGCTACAGAAAATTTTTCATAAATATGATCATTTTTTATGTAGTACCACAAATATGCCAAATTAGGCAACCACAGAATTGTAGTCAAAGCAGGTATAACCATGTTGAAAAAAGACAAGCTTCAGCTGTACGTTTCAGGACCTTTGCAAACACAGGAAGATCATGATCCACCTGGTCCTATTCTTCTTACAGTTGCTGTAACTTGATACATAACCTACACACATGTAAATAATTAATGTCAAGGAGAGGAGCTCTACACAAACAACCAAAACAAAGCGACCCCTCGTCAGTATGCTGAATTTTCTCTCTCAGTACCTGTGTTTCTAACCCAGCGACCAATTTCCAAGACATTGGGCTTTCCGAAATTAATTTTCCATGGTTTGGATTATATCTAATAGATACCACAGAACTCGTAAGGAGCTGTGAGAAAAACAAGAGAGATCTAGATGACCACACGAAATACAAAATTGACTTTTTTCCTGTAGAGGACTGTACATGCTGGATATGGCTAGATTATTCCTTTCATATGGAAAAACCTGCATTTTTCCATCAGCTGAAGTCAATTGTAATTCAAATCTATCACTTCAGGCTCAGAAGTTCTTGAAGAAAACAGAAAAGAGTAAGTTCAAGAAAACAAAACAAAAGTCATCTAGTAGTTTCAGACATTGTAGGTAGCAGTGTATGAGCTCGTAAGAGACACCAGAATTTTAACTATTGATTACCCTTTCTCCTTCTTAATAAGGGATAACAAAGTCTTAAAGGGTGGCTAAAAAAAAAAAAAAAGACAGAAGCTCTCTCTTTACAAGGTGCCACATGGAGAGAACAAAAGGCAAACGGGTACAAGTTGTACCAGGAGAGGTTTCATCTTGATAAAATCAAGAAATTTTTTACAGTGAGAACTATCAAGCACTGGAACAACCTCCACAGGGACACGGTAGAGTCCTCACCACTGGAGGTTTTCAAGTTGCAATTGGACAGGTTGCTAGATAATCTCATCTAATCTCATCACGGGCTTTCCTACCCATGAAAGGTTGGACTAGATAGTCTTTTGAGGTCCCTTCCAATCTGGGCTGTTCTATGATTCTAAGTCTATCACAAAGAAAATCTTGTATGAGGAGAAACTCTTCCCTTGAACAAACAACCAACCAACCTTCAAGACTCTATGAAATGTACAGTATAAGTCACCACAACATCAGTCTAACAAAGATGTTCTTTATTTCAACCACTGAGTTCTTCAGAAGGTAGGATTTGATAGGTAGTTATTCTGACCTCCCTATAGACAACCTCTTGCTTAAGTTAAAATAGTAATGCTTGATAAAATAAATAACTGCCTTCATGAGGGTAAGCTTTTCTGAAACCCTGGAAGACATTTACTTTTTATTCAGGACACTGGGAGGTGAGGAAGAAAGATCTCTAGCCTAGAAGTATTAGATCAGAACACCACAATCAGTGGGGCCAGTCAAAATAAGAGTCATGGGTACTCGCCTAATTTGATTAAAACTGGAAATTAGAAAAACGAAACTACTTTAGGGTACTGTGTTAAGACCACAACATATCAACTGTTTAAATGTTGTCTTCCTAGAGTCTGCAAAACTAGAGAAGGTAGGCTTCAATACCTACTTACAACATCTGATAACAATTTACCATTTCTTTGGCAGATGTGTTTGACTCAGTCAGTCCACTTAAATTCTAAACGCCCAAGTTAGGAACATGGTACTTCTGTGATTATTAGATGCCTCTGGATCAAGTGTTGAGAGTTGTGGATTATTTTCTTAATGCTGATATGGAAATCCAAGAGACTAACTTCTCCCTTTGTAGCTCCAGGAACTGAATGATGAACCAAGGTTTCTGGACTAAGAGGATCCCCATTGCTAAAGACTTGTTCTTAAGTGCAAATTTTTCCTTGAGAATGAAGATAACCTCTACAGCTGTCAGGCTGAAACCTAAGGAACAAATGAGTGTGAGAGACATTCTGCACAGGATATAATAAATCAGAGGAAAAGTTAAGCAAGATTTGAAACATGCTCACTGGTTCATGAAATAAGAAATGTAAGGATGATATGATGCTCCCTCTATAGGAATCGTGATGAAGGGATGAGTAGGAAAAATGCTTTGTAAAGAATCCTTGAAGTGGGGGTAAGGATCACAACAGGGGGCTTAAATACCTATCAAAAGCAGAAGACGTGAGCGTAACAAGAGTTCATCTTGTGATTAGAATGTCTAACTTGTTTCAGAACAGTTTTCTCTGTTTTTACAAATTCAAGAGCACAAATGCACAGTGATTCAGCGAGTGAACCACCATAGTTACAAGTTTTCAGGGTATGTCTAGAACCTGAATGACAAGCTATAAAGTGATCCTTTGCCCTGAGAAAAACTTTTCAAATTAAATTTAGATGGTCATATTCTGGACCTGTGAACACAAAGAAATCTTCAGCAATTTAAAAAAAAAACCAAAAACCTAAAACTCTGAAACTGCACAAAGGCCTGCAGAGGTAGAAATAGTATTCCTAGAGTTTTCAGTGCCAGAGAAACAACCTTTAAAGAAAAAAAAGTCAAGAAGTCCTGTGATCAAAATTAACACAATTTGGCCCTTCTTATCTCTCTAGACCCCATACAAATGGTAAAATCTTATTGTTCTACAAAACAGGGTTAACTAAAATTCAAATTTCTACTGAGCAATCCTTTGCAAAACTGAAGCTGGAAGAGAAACTAAGAGTTTTCAGGCTTTGTACATGACTGGTGATTCAGAAATACTCAATACAGCCTACTAGGAAAAGATACATAGTATCTCTTTGCATACTGCTTCATAGGCCTAGCATTATACCCCCAATCCACAAACACTTAATCCTATTATTAAAGACTGTTAATCAAGCCTATAGATCGAGTAACAGAATTAAATGTTAAGTATACTTTTAATGAGAATTCTGTAAATGTGTTTGGGTGTCTAGAAGAGCTGCACAGCAACTGTGATATTTCAGATAGCAAAACAAGGAATATAGATGTGAACGCCGATGTTAAATTACTATTCTGTCTTAATCTAACCTGTAGCACACACAGTGTGATGCAGGAAAGTTATTTCTTTAAAATACTTCAAATTCAGGATGGTTTGGCTGTGATGCAAGTAGCTTTCCATTATCTCAGGCAGCTGGGCTAACGCAGGTAAGGGATAAATCCAGACCAAAACCACAGGTATTATGGGGAAAAATGCTTGGAAGTACAGAAATCAGATCTCAGTGACTCTTTAAGAAGTGAATATGGATCCTAAAGAGCTTTTTAATGGGGCAGGACTAGTACTGACCCAGGAAACTTGAGTTGCCTCTGCCATGCTCTTCCCTTTTCCTTTGTTATGGTGAAGACATTTCTGCTGCCTCTTCAAGTGCCAACTTGAATCTGGCAGAATATGCTCTTCATGGCTCTGCGCTACAGGAAAGCATATGAACTATTTCCAAAGACAAAATGAGGCTGCACTGTGACTCAACAAAAAACCCTGCCAAACTTGTGTCTAAATGCATGGCACAAGTAACTTCTAATCCAAATAATCCAATTTTAGGTAACTGAAAGCCAAGTGAAAGTGTAATATGTTGTAACATCTATTTTGCATTTATGACCAGAGTGAACATCCTGTCAATGGCCTCTAATGCATAAGAAATTGATTTAATTAACATATTCAAACAAAACACGCCTTATTTTTGAAGATGCAACTCTACTGCTAACAGAAGTAAGGGTATCTCAGGCCACTACTAATGAGTATCAGAGGCTTCTGCTTGAACTGTAGATCAAATCCATCCCAGCTCAGCAGGGCTTAAAAGTTGTTTCCATCAAGTGGGTATTTTGTGGCCTGTTTGAGTTTCATGCATCTACATTCCGCCTCCCACATCAAACTCACCGCTCTACTTGGCACTAGTCTGCAAGTTCTTTGAGGAAAGAACTGTCTTACGTGCTTACAAATTTCTCAGCACAAGAGTCCTATTTTTGGCTGAGTCTTCTGGAAAAGAGCTGCTGCTACAGGGTCTAAAACTTTTCTACAACATATTGAAAAGTTCAGAACCCAGCCAAAGAAGTTAAAAATAAATTAAAAAAAAGACAGTTCAAAAGGGTTTTAAAAATATATTGTATTTTTTAAATCCCTGTGATTTTAGACACTTCTGTTCCATATTAAACTAATTACTATGATGCAAAGCAACTGAGTTTTATTCTAGGTGGGAAATAAACTCTCAGGGTGAAGTTTCATAAGATGGCTGAGTCAACTTGATGGCTGACTGCCACCAAAAGGGATGGTTCTGCTCTTCAACCTAAGCTGGCCTAATAGGCTTTATCCCTTCTTCCCAATCTCTGCAGTACCTTCAAACGCACATGACCCCTATGTTCATACTGGTGCTATGTGCAATTCAGCTTAATAAATCAACAGAATATTGACATAATTTTATGGGTTAGTTTCCAGCCAGTTCAGCAAGGTGAACTGACTCACAAAATCATCAGACAAAGCCAAAGCAGACAGGCCAGAAAAGAAGAATGCACAGGACTGTTTCTTTCATTGCCAGTGAGATTTTAAGATTACCTGAGCCATTTCTAGAAACCAACCTCTAGGGTCACGACTATAACTAACTAACTGTGGTTGTAAATGTGGATACAGAGTGGCAGTGACCTAGCTACTCTTCACTAACTAGCCCTGCTTGTGTTGTTTCCCCCTGGGAAACAAGGACAGGCTACCTCACCTTTTCCATAGGGTAAGATTTTTCAAAGAAAAGTTACAATCGAACGGTTCCCCAGCTTAGGCCACATGTGCCCATATGATAATCACTTCCAACTACAAGCACCTGATGTCACAGGATCAATCAGCAAGTTCTGTTTTGCAGTTCAATCTGTGATGAAATTTTAAAGCAACAGAAATTAAACTAACTTAAGGACACTTGAAAAATATCTCTCCCAAAAAACACCCAACTCCACCTACATCTTCTATGGGTAAACCTAAGAGTATAAATTAGGAAAAAACAGTAATTAAAATATTGAGCAAATTAAATATTAGACACAAAATAGTTAGAGAGTATAAGAGATATAGAAATACTATTTTTCTAAAATATGAACATCCACAGCATTTGCTGGAAAGGTGAAGTATTATACAACCCACATAAAGCATGGAAAAAAACCCAAGTCCTTCAGAATCAACTCCTTATGTGTAGATGACTATTTTAAAACTGTGTTCCACGCATACTTTCATTTGAGCTTGACGGCAAAGAAATGATACTCTGACCTTCAGTTCAATCACTCCCCCAGACAGAGAGACAGGAACTCTTTGCTAAACTAAACCAATTTCCAAATGGACTATTTTTGCAACTCAAAATGGTCTTTATTTTAAATCAGTTTACTTTAACATCAAGTAGTGATGTTACATAGAAGTAACAACTAAGAAATACACAATTCTTGTGTCACAATGACCTAAAGCAGTTGTATGGCAGGTAACAACTCACACAAGAGCTGTACAGGATGAAAGTGTTTAGACCTTTTCACAACTGACTTGGAGTTCAGGACAAACAATTGTTTTAACTGTCACAACTTAAGGAACCATAAGCACAAGGTACAGAAACCAGCATTAGTGCACAGTCTGTACCACCTTTGAGCAGCCTGTTTTCAAGAAGATACTCTTTTTGCTTTTATACATGGCATTTGAGATGGTTACTTCCTTGAAAAATAGCAAGCCAGATTAAATTTGAGATTGTCAATGTTTCATTCCCCTCTAGGAATAACAGTAGCAGCTACAGTCTGTTTAGAGCTTGTCACAAGCAGTGGTTTAACTTGAATTTTTCTTCTGCTTACAGAAGGTGCTGGCTTCAGTTTCAACATGTCTGCATGGTTTGGTAAAATTTCCTCTCCTCCTTCAGAGTTCCTCAGTGAAGAGTGGCTCTTCTCCACAGATTTTTATTGCTATACTTAACCACGTAGCTCAATTTAGTTCAAGTATCACCTCTTTGATACAACTGTTCCTATTGCCACAATACACTGGCAAGTTCCAGCAGACTTCAGCAACTGGCTTCATTAATGATTTCCTCTTCTGCACTTAGATTATTTTGGGGTTTCAACCCCAAGAGGACTCAGCACACTCGCAATCTTTACACCAGCTTCTAAATACCCAGATTCCAGAATAAAATCCATTAAGTAAAACCAGAATAAGAAGCATAGTTCGTGGAATTAGGGTTTTCAACAGCAACATAGTGAATGGATTGTAAATCACCAAAAGGAAATTCTCTTTCACTCTTGGACTTGAGTACCTGAAACAATGAGAGATGAGTACATGAGCTGGCTGTTCTTACTTCAAGCCCTAATGTCTAGCTGCCTATAGTATTTGAGAACAGAGAACTGTCTTACTCTTCTCTTTGAAAAGGAAAAGTGGGATAGTCATTTTTCTACCTAATATAGATAACAGAACTTATTTAGAAAATTTTTAGTTTGTGCACTCCTCAATCCGGCAACAATCCAGTCCCCACAACTCACTTCTTACCCAAGAAGCCTACACTGAGGTCAAGCCTTGGTAGGCAGCCTAAGTAAACCATGATCCCTCCTCCCAAATAAAGAGAAGACCTGCTGCTGCTGAATGATTTCAGACTTTCTAAGACTTCCTAGGCATAAATGAATGTCCTTGTAAACCTAAAGAAAAACTTATCAAGGCAGGAAAAGCAAGTAAGTGGAGGTATCATCATTCGAAATAAATAACTGGAAAATTTTCATGAGGTGGTCAAAGCAAGGAATCGGTGAATGTTCTGAATTTGTTAACATCAAATTCAGAGGAACTGTGCTGGCAAAAAATCTCTGATATATGCCACTTTCAGCCTGCTCAGATTCCTTAGACTTCAGACCAGGTGAAATCTTTCAAAAGACACTATGTATTTTTTATTGTTTTTATGTATTTGTTTGGATATATGCGTGTGCGTTCAGGTGCAAATATATACACGCAACAAACTTATCTTTGTTTCTGACCAATTCGATTGCTCGCTACCCAGATTAACCAATAGAGAATGGCACAGAAACAAATCCTTTCTCTGGGCCAATGCTCTACCGAATGCAATGAGAAGGCACCACTTCCTCTCTACAAGTTATTTTTTTTTCAGAAGTGCTGAGGGCATTCGCACTTTATGCTCAATTCAATGTTATCAGTGTGCACTGAGTGGGTGCTGATCAGGCCAGGTTTTTCACAGAAAAAGAAGAGTTAAGACATCCACTTTGTGAGTCTCAAGTGGTAGCTGATGGTAGATAATAAGAAGGACCATCTCTCACATACAGGCAGCACTAAACACGTACAGCAGCAAAACTCTAGGAACTCAAGTAAGTTTACTAGAAGAAGTATTGATGACTGCAGGTTCTGTATATAAATAGGCAGAATTTCTGTTCATGGCAGCTTTTGAATGACATTACTTAATTCCAACTGACATTGCATAGTCAGGTTCCCAGATGTTTTCCCGGATCTGCCTTTGAAACTCTCAAAGCTGCACAATCTTTTTTGAAGTAAAATCTCTGCAAAATATGGCTTCTGTGCTTAGCCTTGAAGTTTTAAGTTTCTACATCTTTCATTAGTCCATAGATATTACTTTTATCATCAGCTCAGATCAACAAGATGCAACTAGTTAGTGGAGAGATCAAAACAAATGGAAATGTGTTTTCATCTATTACCTAGTTTATTTGTGGATTCTCTGTCACAGGACACCAAGGATGCTAAAAGCCCATATGGATTGAACAGATGAATGGAATAAAAAGCCATTAAGGATTTTTTTTTTTTTAAAGATAACAAACTACAGAGATTCAGAATATAAAGGCAAAGCATCTCAGTATGTTTGTTTCTTTACTATTACCTAGGTGAAACTTTTGATCTAATACAATATACTCTCAAGTTTCCTCCTAGATTTAGAGGAAAGTGCAAAGATGGATTACACTGTTTCTGATATTTCCTGGAAAAACATAGTTTAAAGTTGTTAGGACAAAACAAAAAAGCTTTAATTCTTTAGGATCCCTAAATAAAACTCAAATCTGAATTGCATTCTTGGCCTAAAGTAGTTTTAAGTTGGTATTTTAAGCACCTCTGATATCAAAACAACCCTGTTAGGGTACTATTTAGTGGAAACAGATCAATACAAAAAGGCCACAGAGTAAAAATGTCCTATCCCAGGCAAAAATGATGTTTGTAGAACTTAAGTTAAAAATCAACATAGAAATTATGGGGATCATTATGGAGGGGTAACACAACTTCAAATACCTGATCAGCCAGAAATTTGAGTGAAGAGTCATTATCCCTCCCCCTTTGTATTGTGTTATATGAGGATTCTTGGAACTGCTTAGCAAATAATGTAATTTCGGCAGGGATATCTAGGAAACAGTGACTGAAAAGTTGCTCTTTCCAGTTTCCCAATACACCAATGTTTCCTGAAAACAACAGGAAGATTCAGAAACCAGAAAGAGCATCCTTTCAATACAGACTATTATTTTAGTTTTTCAGTTCAACGGGGAGTTGAATTCAAAAGCAGAAAATGGTACCTGGTAAACTGCACTAATAATTTACCTTACATCCCACAGGGTCATGGCCTTTCCTAGTTGTAGGAATTATCAGCAATTTCATGACTTCCTCCAAAAATTTCCTAGGTTTCCTAATTGATGTTAGTGGAGTACGACCATTTGTTCAAGATGCTGACTCATCATGCTCTGTATTGACAGCTGATCTGAGTCACCTCCAAAAGATGAAGTCATAAACATGGTGGACAGAACTTTATTTTACTTTGGATATTCAGTGACAACTAGAACCTGACCAAAAGCCTTTAGCAACAGTCCCCAGGATCCTGACAAAGTACACTGCATACCTCATTGTGCCAGAATACTGCCAATCTCTAAGTCAATATGGAAAAACCTTAGAGCAGTTCTCAATGCTGCTCTGTGCAGCTTCAGCACTGCTTTCACATTTTGGCATTCAAAGCAACCCACCTGCATTTGCAAGAATGACTCTGCAAGGTACCCAAGGAATGTCTTCTCCTGAGCAAAATTAGCTTTCTCTTTTTCAGAATTATTTACTTTCATAAATCAAGAAGCTGAAAAGGTCTGCATGAATTCAAGCAGATTAAATAAGGAGGTTAAAGCCAATAATTTCCTTATGTTGGGATTTGGTTAAAGTATTTAGAGATAGCTGAGAACAGAGAGCAAAACCAACACAGAACAGTCAACCACAATATGGCCAGGCTTTACTTAGGCAAGCAACTAAATTTCAAACCACCAGCTTTAGCACTATTAAATAGATAGAATAGCAATGGGGAGACCTGAAACTCTGAGATAGGAGATTGGTTACAAAAAAAACCCCAATAAAATAAAGGATACACTGAAATTCAGGTACCACGGTCTGCTTAGGTATTCACATCAAAGAATATGGAAGATACAACAATCCTTTTGATGGGTATACCAAAGAAAGTATCTCCTTGATGAATTGAATGTTCACAGGTTCCTTAACTCCAGTAGCAGCAGTCCTTCAGTTAGTTTTGCAAATACAAGCCGCAGGAAGTTATCATTACACCTACACACGTACTCCTCTCCCATTGAAGAGGGAGAAAGAAGGGTTTCCTAACTCTGCCTCCTATCTTAGGAACACCGGTTATTTCACACGAAATAAAGAAGTAGGGGGACCACAGACATGGGAGACCTTCCTCCTTAAAATCATCCATACCTCCAACTAAAATGTTGTCTGGTTTCCACAACAGAGCAGAAAGCTGCTCTCAGGGAGAAGCACTACACAAACTTATCTCTTAAAAAAAAAAGACACTTCCACAAGTATACTATGTTAAACATGTTTCAGAATTATTCATGCTTTTTTGCATCCACTTTGATTTGGTTTCTTACTTTCAACTTCCTTTATAATGCCATGGCCACTCTCATTTCTATTTGCTTCCAGTTTTTCCTCATTTTGCTATGCTTAAGTAAACACATGGCACTATCGCCAAATTAATCTGCATTGTATTCTTCAGGGAGGGTTTCAACATTTGGATGTTTTGCTCCCTTGTTATATCTGTTCCAGACAAACACACTGCTAAGAGCTGACAGAGATCTCAGTGATAATAATATACACCTTTAATTAAAACAGAAAAATGTTCAATACAAAAAAATTCATTTTTTATGAAATAAACAATAGCTAACAAATTAAATGGGGAAAGAAAAAGCCAGGGTCAGCCAAGTTATTCTTTTCCTGATTGTCCTGAACAACTGATTCATTAAAAAAGTCTGTGTAATCATATTCATTTTTTTTTCCTACCTACTCAAAACCAGGTTTCATGTTTGAACCAGTCTCACTTAAAAAAAAAGAAAAAAAATCTCTCTAGTAACTGAAAGGGGTAGTAGAAAGACTGAAAAATTGCCATGAAACTTCTTTAGAAAAAGACATTTGGGTCAAGGGACCAGAAAAGACTCATCAAAACCTGCACTCAGTTACAAGACACCATCACTGCATCAGAACAGGCTGTGACCCAGTAAGAGTAGGCACCTACTATCCAGAAAGATGGACTGGCGTGACACTTGAAAGGCCAATTACTGAATACTATTCCGAAGACATGTATACTGTACGCAGAAAAATGCACAATCAGTTTACAGTTGAGACTTGAAATATGCTAATGTATTTTTTCTATTTGAGCTTTACTTCTAAAACAGTTTTCAAGTAGTAAAACATCAGTGATCCAAGGCAGGTGTCTGCACTTGTGCCTCTACTAATACTGTCCTACCAATGACCTCCAGTCTGACATCTTGGGATTATTTACTAACAGGGATTTGGTAGAAATGGACTGAATGAAATTCCAATATGGTGGTAACGGGTAATAACCACAATGCTTGAGACAATATGGCAAAGAATTTGTCAGAGATTTGGATTTCTGTGTTAATTGTCATAAACCTTACTAAGACAGAACTATCCGCGAAATAAATTTTAACTATAATCTCTAGCTGCTAATGGTACTTTAAAAACTGTTTTAAATGGTTGCATCTGAGCAACAACAGCATCGAAATGAATGAAGAATTTGGCTCATAAAATAACAAGCCATTTTTGCTTTTTGGGACAACTGATCAAATTTGAGAGCGGACCTGGATTTTAAACCAAGATGCAGAACAAACATGAACTCATCTTTTTGTGAAGAAAAACTCTCATTAACAGAAACAGGGTATTCACAGCCCTGTCATTTTGAAGATTTTGACATTAATCTTAAAGCATCAGAAATAAGGGAGTATTACAGCATACAACACTGATTTTCTACCCCCAAATCACGTGCTTGTGATATTATCTTTATCTCCCTTCTTAAGGTTAACATGTGTCTACCACGCATCACACATCAGGGGCTTTTTGCACAGTATCACAGGCCACGCCAATGGGAACTATGTAGCAAAACGCATTAACGTTAGATGAGAAAGAGGTGAAGAAGCATCAGAGAACACGTTTGTCCCTCGGTGTTTGTAAGCACAGGCTTACTCATCGAGCGCAGGTCCTCTTCCTTTCCGCGCACTGGTTGTACCCAGCACTATTGCTCAGCAAATACAACTTGTGACAAACACGACGAAAAAAACCGCAGGCAGATACCCGCAGCTACGGCTGAGTGCCACCGCGTGTGGGGCGTTCGGGAGGGCAAGGCTGCACCAGCGCTCGGGGCTTTCCTCCTCCTCCTCCAACCTATTTCCCTGCAATGACCCCTTAGCTGGCAAAACGCTGGCGGCACCACTCCGGCTCAGCTCGGGGAGCCACCGTGTTGTGTCTGAAGCGCAAGGCCCCATGTGACCGGCACACACGCACACACACCGGT
>VZZY01005610.1:176189-236310 GCA_013400335.1 Eurystomus gularis
GGCCGCGCCGGAGCCCCGGCTCTCCCCGTCCGTTAGCGGGGCGGCGGGGTTCCGCTGGCACAGCCCCCGCCGGTGCGTGGTCGGCCAGGGGAACGGGGGGGACGTGCTCCCCTGCGGCCTCCCGCGTCGCTCGCAGGGTAGAGGCGGTTGCGAACGGCAGAGGCGCGTCTCGCCGCTCCTGCAGTGCTGTAGTAAGGCAGCCCGCTGTGGCGGTGCCCTCAATAGTGACATGTAAAAGCTGCGGGGTTCTTGCAGTAGTTTCCTGACCAAGTACTATTGTTTCGTGGTAACCGGTGAAACGGCGGCTGTGGAATCTCGTCTGCAGCGTTTGGTTCCGGCATTAATCGGTTACATGAGGGCCTATTGCTACGTACACGTACTTTTTACGCACAGTGCCAATTTTCGTTAGATCCTAAAGCACAACGCAGTCGGATATTTTTAGGCAGGATATATGTTATTACAGTGATAATTAATTGGTTCTGCTAAGTAGAGCTGCTTTTGCTCTTTCAAGAGTGAAAGAAGCTAAGGAAGATTTCTAGCCATCTATCCAGGAATATCCGTGTCTTTCTTGCATGTTTTTTAAACATTACAGGAAAAAAAAGAAGCAACTGCAGGATAATCTTGCAAACAACCTTTTTCTTTCTTTCTTTCTTTCTTTTTTTTTTTTCTTTCTTAGCAGGTTACTAAGAACAGTTCAGAAAGGATAACACAATGTAAGAGCAAAACTTGCAGAGAGAGCAGTAGTCTACATTTGGGCCTGGCATTAGGGGCTGGGGGGCTCTTTGCACAGAAGACAGTGCCAAGACAACACCAAAGATCTAGGTAAAAAATGGTGGGGAGCAAAACAATTATGGCAAACAGACAGACCTGGAAAGGCTGTTGGAAAGCCAACGGTTAGCTCCAGGCATTTTGCTAATGATGCAGCAATATGGCTGTTACGTTACTGCTGCAGTCCATGAGAACACTGGTTGAAGGGAAGGGTGTCACCAACGGATACTTCCATGTCATCACCATACCCCAGCTAAGAAGGACAAAGCTGCTGTCTTCTGAGCCTGTTCTGATGGCTTAATGCCAGCTTAATTTTACCAACCTGCTTTACTCCCCAGTAGTCATTTTGGAGTGGTGCAAAAGTGGTCAGAATGGACCAGTGCATCAGGCCTGTTCTGCAGAGTGTGGATTTACTGAAGGGTCTAAAGATTCCTCAGCCCTCTCCTTCCCTTGCTCATTACTACTGATGACTGCAGCACTCTTTAACTGGTGCAGACTCTGTGGTTGCAGCTGATTGATGAAGAGCCCTCCCCTAGTCATACATCAGGGCTGCATCTGCCCTTGGAACTGGGAAGACTACGTAAAAATAAGTTCTATTTTGGCTAATTTTGTGCTGAAGCAGTGTAGGACACCGCAGTGGAATTTATTTTAGATGAAAATTGCACATCTGCAAAGATTTCTGCATCATCCTGATAGTGCTCTGGCATCTTCATTTCAGTAGCTCCCTCAATGCAAAATTGGTTTTGTGAAGAGCAAATATACATGAGTGGATTGCCACCTGCAGCCCTGTTTTCAATGAGTCTGAAACCATGACTCAGTACTCAAAAGATATTGTTAGGTAATAATATGCTAGCTATATATAGGTACAATATAATGGGTGCCTTTATGCCATTGACCTTTTCTTTTCATAGTCTTCCTAGGCTCATATTCACTTATTGATTATAAGTTCTGCATCTCCACTTCAAAGAGAAGTTGAGATGGACTCCTTTGTTTCAATTGCTGTGTTTCTCATTGTAGTTTCTTTGTAACTTCCAACTGAACTTGCAGCGTTGTGGGACACAGACATCCTTCTGGAGTTTCACCAGAAAGCAGGTGCTTGCTACAGCACAGGATCGTCTATTCAAAACAACAAAGTCACTGTTAGTGAACTGGAAAAAACCCCAAACCAACAACAAAACCCTAGGTAGGCACACTGGATCACAATAATACAAAGAAGCCTAAAGCCATGTTCCTCACCTGACTCCCCAGTTTCTTCATATTCAGAAGCTTGGCTCTCTCTTCATGGTGACTAAGCAGATGGACTCGCTGCTGACTGCAGGAATTTGCAAGCCCTTGTCAGCCTGTTTACAAGATGCATAGGAGGAGAGTCCTTACTTCTGAGATGTTAGTTTTCTGCTGTAAACTCCAGGTACTCTGCATTTGTTCTGAGGCAGTGGGACGATTTTTCTGTTACAAGGTCAGTTACCCCCAGTTCTTTATTTCCCTTTTTCTCCTTGGAGTTAGTGTGTTCCTTCTCAGAATTCTTTGAGATCTCAGTTATATGGAAATCCATACATTTTACGTCTGTTCAGTGCTGCCAAGGGTGGGATTTTTTGTGCATTGGGATCAGGGGTTTAATGGATGCCATTGGCAGCATTCAAACAGGCTTAACTATTCTTTTCACTCTGCACGGATGACAAGGCTTTGTTGCTGGGGTTCTTTCTCTGTAAGGCTGTAGAAGAACTCAGCTTGCCAGTGGTGGAAATGAGTCAATACATTCCTTCTGTCTCTCAGGGTTCGAGGTACCTGAACAATGGTGAGTGCCATATCTGGGAAAAACAAGTTACAGAGCTTCTATTGCAACTTCCAGTTAACAGCCAGGAAGGATCCTAAGGTAATTTGGAAAACAGAGCTGTGCTCTGGCATATTTTTGCATGATATGTCTTGTGGTATCTCCAAGAATGCAAGTGTTGAAAAATGCCATTGACATCAGTGAAATGGATGCAGTGGATTTAGTGAATGCTGACACAGAAGATGCCATTGGTACCAGAAATGAGGGATTGAATTGATTTCTCCTAATTTGGATACCTACAGCTGAGCTAGCCTTGAATGTAGCTGTCCCCATTGACTGTAAAGAGACCCCAGGGTGACTAGCTCATATGTAAAGGTCTGTGCTCTGGAATGTTTGATATTAACTAAGACGAATCTTGCTCATAAACGTCAGTCTCTTATATCCTTTCACTCTTCTGCCATGCATCACAGTCTTCTTACGTGAGGTCAGATTATGGGCTACAGGACCAGAACTCATCTCTTTTATTTGCAAAAGATACAGGAAAAGGGAGAAAAGGAACAACTGGATAAGGCAAAACAAATGTCTTTGCTACAACTCCAAGTATCACATATAATGGCTACTTGGGAAACATGCTGTGGGAGAATTTAATGAGTGTGAAATGAGAAAAACTTGGTAAGACACCATCTTCAAACTCAGCTCTGGACACTCCTGTGAATCCTGCAATTCTTAGTGCATCAAAGATGCATTAAGGGCTGTAGGTACCACTTTATCCTCTGGCTGTTCTGGGCTGCTGGGAAACCCAGTGGCAGCTCCTGAGAAAGCAGTCTCTTGAACTGGTCTGGCCTGCTTTGGCTCTCAGCCCAGTGTGGGGTCCCAGAGAGAGACAGAATTGCCACAACACTTAAGTAAGGGATAAACAAGTAGACTGTGGATGGCAACATGGGAAAAAGGGGACAGCATGTCAGCGGGATAAAATGGCATGAATATTACAACTGAGCTAGGAGTAGAAAGTAGTAGAAAAGAAAAAAAATTTTGCTGAGGTAGGAAAAGATTTGGAGGATGTCTGTGAGGCAGAGGAAGAAACTGATTAATACAGGGTGGTTTGGTTTTTTTTTTTTTGCATGTAGACAGAAGCCTCTGCAATGCTCTTGGAGAGAATTTCAATTGCTTCAGATGATGAGATAGGGAAAATCATACTTTCATTGAGGGAACATTGGAATCCTTCCCTTTTTACAAGATTCCTGTTCTGCCTTCACTGAATGCAGTTTTGCCAGAAGGGGAATCAAGACTGGGGTGCCAGGCTGTGCCTAAATATTGTGGTAGAGGAGGTTTTCAAAAGTACCAGTGAACCAAATAATGTTACAGATGCGTGCTCAAATCACACTCCTGAATTCCAGGCAGTTCTATGAGGCTTCACGCTGCACAAATCATACAGCTGGGATGTACAGGGACAGGTTTAAACTAGATTGCAGAAGTTTTGTTGTTAAAACAGGCTGAATATTGGCTGTCACTGTTCTCCAGGAATGCAAACTCTTCAGTAAGTGAAATTTGGAGCTTCATTCTCTTAGAGACCTGAAACTAAGAGGAGAACTATGAAAAATCTTTCCACTCACGCCTTTGATTAATTCCTCTGATTTATGTATTAATAAAGAGTAACAGAATGCTGCCATGAATTAGCAAAACTTTTTTCCTACTGCTCTGTCCTGGCAGAACAGAGGATATGAGTTGTTCTGGTTTGAGTTAGAACCAAACCAATTTTTGTTCAGTGATTTTACTTTTCATCTGAGTCTCTACTAACTAACGGCACTTTCTGAAGCTAACAGCATGTTTTTGCAGACAGTGTCTGCTTCTAGCAGTGATAACACTTGATGTTTAGAGTCACTACCAAGGTTTGGTGTGTGCAGACCCAGGTCACTGCTAACTCCTCTGTACCACATCAGGGAGTGCAGAAAGTGAAAGGCCGCACCTGCGGGGAGGAGCGGCCAGGAGAGGTGACCCTAAACTGACCAACAAGGTGTTCCATCCCATATACGTCATATTCAGTATAAAGCTGAGGAATCACGAGGGTCTCAAGGCTGGCTTTTTGCTTGCTGGCTTTCTTGCCTTCTGGGCCCTTCACTTCCCTTGGGGCCTTCTTGCCTTCTGGACCCTTCATCTATCTTTCTTCTTGGCCGTGCCTTTGATCCTGATTTGTGTGTTCCTGAACCCAGCTCCTGAACCTGATTCTCGTCAGCTGCTTGGCCCAGTCTGGGACTTTGCCAGTGCCTGCTCCACAGCCTCATAATTGCCATAATTGCCATAGTGACATAATTGCCATCAGGGGAGGCTGGGTTTGATACTGGTTTTGTATATATTTGTATATATTCCATTTTATCATTATTATCTTCATTAAAGCTGTTTTAGTTTTCTAATCTTGAAGTCTCTCTCTCATTCCCTTCCTCTCCCATTTGGGAGGGGAGGGGCCCAACAGCAATCCATAAGTGTCTCTCCCTGAGCCTCTTTCTCTTCCTCTGTTTGGGTGGGGAAAGAGGGGTTAACAGAGAGCGTCTGTTGTAGGTCTGGTGGATTGAACCTAAACCTCGACATGAGTGTAGTATGGAGCAAATGCTGATTTTTCCGTGCCCAAATAGAAGTAAAAACTGTTTTTCAGAAATGCTGGGCATCTAGAACTCAAGCTGATTTTAATTATGTGGAATGTTTGGGGTAAAATGTAGTACCTCCAATCACAATTACAGCCAAGGGCAAGTTAGTTAGGCTGGGTATGCTGGTTTTCTGCCTGAGAAAGGCATAGCACAAATTATTTCCTCTGACATTTGTAGCTTATTAAAGATTTATCCATGTTTTGTGCTCCTGACTCAAATCACCATGTAAAATCACTATAAGTGGGAGCAGCAAATGTTGTTTGAAATCAAGCCTACTCTGTCTGAGCTTGGCATTCAGAAAAGTCAATGCGCTTCAAATTAAAAATAGATCTTTTTACGTCTGGACCACAGCACATCTGCAAAATCTTAACTTTCTGAACTGACCACTGTGTGGTCATTTTCTTCATAACTAAATGATTAGAAAATTTGTAAGAAAAATGCACAGGTTGTCTAGTTCTTCTCTTACCTGAATGTATCTTGGATAGGCAACTGAAAATGCCTCAAGTGCGTGCAATGCTTTTGAGGGAAGACCAGAAAAGATCATCCAAAAGATTGCTCACTCTGGGTAATTCAAGACAATTTTTTCCTTAAATGACAAACAAAATAAGGCAAAGGCAACAGACCAGCAAGTCAGACTTGCTGTTGTTAAGACAGAAGAGAGTTTCCAAGAGAATGCCATGTGGCACATGCACCAGCACAGCATAAGGCTTGCTCATAAACCCTGCTTTAAAAGCATCAGGGCTTAGCCCACACTATTCTGGTGCTCAGAGCAGGGAAAAGAGTGTGTGTCCCCAGCTGACCCCTGCTTCTTCGACATGTATCTGGCCTTCCACACATGGGACATTTCCTGAGGGCACTCAGAACAAGTTCTTTGTGCTGGATTTTCAGAAGTCACACTGTTGGGCTGAGAGGAAATTCATATTTTTGTCTATGGGGCTATAATGGGGCTGGTTTCTATATGAGTGAAGCCTCATTTTGTTTCCATGTTCTTCTTCCCGTTTCCGCTTTCCCCTTGTGTACACATGTGTAGACGCACACAGACGAACAGGACATGGTGCGAGGAGGAGACGTGGCATGTGCCTCTCCTTCCAGTACTAGTACTGAGAGCTGTGAGGTGGGGAGTGGAGTACGTGCTGTATCTTAGCGTGGACACACCAGATGGGCTCTCTGAAAGCTGCCGCCACCCATCCACAGTCTTTGGGATCCCTGTTGTAAGACATCACCTTTTTACTGTCCTCCAGCACAAGGCTTGGGCTTGAAGCCATCCTCTACCTCAAGCAGCCTGAAGCATATGTGAGCCTAATTTTTGCCAGAGCTAACTCTTCTTTCTTATATGAATGCAGCAAGTGGCAAATCCAGGCAGGATGCTCTGCCCAAGGTGTGAGAAGATCCTGTGGATTCCTGTGTCTCTGCTCCTGTGCCTCAGCTGAGCTCTGCATGTGTGAAATCTCCACTGGTTGGATGGTAAAACTGGAAGCACAGAGAAGCGATAAGGAACAATGCAAGCGGATTCAAAAGGGATTTGGATCATTTAGTTGATGAACCAGCAGATGGCAAATGCTGCTTGGTATAGAAAATGGAAAGTAATTAGTCTGGGAACAAAGAGCAAATGTAAGGAATGGCTATTACATCCAGCACGCTGATCAGAGAGAACTGGGTTACTGTGGAAAAGAAAAAATCATAGGAACTGTCACTTCAGTGCACAGCTGCAATAAAAAAGGCAAACAAGACACTAGACTGATGGAACAGTGAGCTATAATGCACCACAAAAGAGGCAATAGAGTCCTCTGTAAGACGGTTATTAGGCCCCTCCAGAATACTGCATGGAGCATGGGTCACTGTCTCAGGAAGGTTACGCTTGGAGAAAGGTGCATTATAAAGCAACTAAACTCTAATGGTTTTGATGATTTCAGTTCTGAGGCAAAGTTAAGAGGCTCATTCTGAGGGGTCAAAGAGACATTAAAGAGATTTTAAAATTATAGTAATGATTAGTACAGTTGCCAGACAATACTTATGGTGCTACAAGATTATAAAAATTAAGGAAGTGGTACTAAGCAGAGAGCAGAAACTTCACAAACTGCTGCACAGAAAAACCCGACGGTTACCTTCTGACTTTGTTGAGTTAGCTAGGGGTGAATTACAGCTTCAGGAACACATAACTCTGTCAAGTGAGTGATGTGCAATAACAGTACATGGAACTGTCCTGTGGAACAAGCAGGAGGACAGTAAACGCACAAATAAAAATAGCACAATTATTTAGGGAAAGAATCCCTCCCCAGTGTTTCAGGGTATGTTTTTATTTGGATTCAGTTCTTGCAGGTTCCTAAACTGTATCTGTCTGCTAATAGAAAGATCAACCTTGGCACACAAGCCATCATGAAAGTGGGTTCCCCCAACCCACATTCAAAGAAGAGAAAAGGGGAGGGGGAAGGTAAATGTTGCTCTGACCTCTTGATCCTGCTCAGGATCATGCTATGTGAAAATAAACTAGTTTCAGGTCTAGTTAATACAGAGAAAAGTTGTTGGGCTGCTGCTTATGAGAAGATGAGACAGCAACAGCATGTATTTGAGGCCAGCAGGTAGTTTACAAGGCTAACGCAGGAGGGGGAAACTGGAAGCCTGTGTACCTGCAAAAGAGGATGTAAGCATTTAAACTGCAATGAATAGGTTTCAGGCACCTGAGCCTACCACAGCTACATAAAAAATCTGTGTTTGGTTTTGTAGGCATCAGAGAGGCACTTGAAATGAATTTACTGACACATTCTGTGCTGCTGGCCACTGCAGCTGGCCTGAGCTGGATGGAGCCCATATCTCCTGCTTAGCCCTGAGGTTGAGAAGCTGGTAGATATGGTTTAGAGCATATCAATTAACTATATGGACCTTGACAGAAAGCCTAGGCTCCTTTCATTTAGTGCCATGGCAGAGACAGGACAGGCTGGATTGATTGTCTGAGGTCAGTTGTATGAGGTTTAACAAGGCCAAGTGCCGGGTCCTGCACTTCATTTACAACAACCCCATGCAATGCTACAGGCTTGGGGAAGCGTGGCTGGAAAGCTGCCTGACACAAAAGGACCAGGGGTGCTGTTGGACAGCCAGCTGAACATGAGCCAGCAGTGTGCCCAGGTGGCCAAGAAGGCCAACAGCATCCTGGCCTGTATCAGAAATGGTGTGACCAGCAGGAGTAGGGAGGTGATCGTGCCCCTGTACTCAGCACTCGTGAGACCACACCTTGAGTACTGTGTCTAGTTTTGGTCACCACAGTACAAGAAGGACATTGAGGTGCTGGAGCGGGTACAGAGAAGGGCAACAAAGCTGGTGAGGGTTCTGTAAAACATGTCATATGAGGAGTGCCTGAGGGAACTGGGATTGTTTAGTGTGGAGAAGAGGAGGCTGAGAGGAGACCTCATTGCTCTCTACAACTACCTAAAAGGAGGTTGTAGTGAGGCTGGTGCTGGTCTCTTCTCCCAAGTAACTAATGACAGGAGGAGAGGTAATGGCCTCAAGTTGCACCAGAGGAGGTTTAGATTGGATATGAGGAAGAATTTATTTACTGAAAGAGTGGTTAGGCATTGGAACAGGCTGCCCAGGGAAGTGGTGGAGTCACCACTCCTGGAGGTGTTAAAAAAATTAGTAGATGTGGCACTTCAGGATGGGAGATGGTCAGGGAGATGTTGGGATGAAGGTTGGACTTGATGGTCCTAGAGGTCTTTTCCATCCTAAATGATTCTATGATTCTACTACTTCTATTAGAAAAAATTACTTCTTAGGGGTGTATTGTCAGGAAACAGGAGGTTCACATGCATGAGGCTCCTAACGGAGAGCTGCCTGCTGTGGATTAAGTTTAGATCATGTGGATTAAGTTTAGATCAAGCTTTGCTCTTACTGTAGAAGGGAATGCAAGACAGTGAAAAGGAGCAGGCAAGACTGAGCCTGGCTGGGGTGAGGTGAGGAAGACAGTGAACTCTGCCACTCCATGTCTGCATGGCTGCAGCTCTACAGTTGTAGCCACACTATTTTAAAGGAAATTCTGTGTTGTGATAAAAATGCCTTGTGCTGATTTACTACCGGTGGTGCCATAGCTGTATCACTAGTGGAAAAAAGCAGGTTTGAATTTGCTGATGTTGTTGCAGCTAGACAAAGCTTTTCGGTGCCTCTGAAGCTGATGTGGAAGGGGGAAAATAGAAATTGTGTTGTTCTTGTTGACTAATGATCTGGCCTTAAAGAGTCCAGCTTCAAGTGCTTGCAAAGAAGATAGAAGGACCTCAGAGAAAGATGTGGGATAATCTACCCCTATAGAAACATAATTTTTATTCTCCCATAGTCCGGTAGTGGCTTAAACTCTGAAAGCCTGTCTTTTTACTTCTTCCAAAGTTTAGCATAATTGTTCTGACTGGATATTCCTGTGATCCATATATCCCTCCAATCCTTCTTTGAATCCTGTACAGTTCTTGACCTCAGTGCTTCCTGTGGTGATATCTTCCACTGTCCAATTACGCATTATGTGAAAGAGAATTTCCTTTGATCAGCTTTGAACACATGAGCTCTTCATTTCATTGAATGTTCCTTTATTCTTGTGTTATGCGGCAAGGTAAAGAGAAGTGTCAGCTACTTCTTCTCTAGAGTATTTGGTATTTTATCTTACTATGTCCCTTCTTATCTGTCTCCATTCTGAGATAAACGCATCTCATTCCTTTCAATTTCTTCCTGTGATAGTCTCTGCCTCTACTTCCACCCCCACTTGTTTATTTTCATTCTTACTCTCTGACCTCCACTTGTTTCTGCAGGACCTTTTAGGGCTTGAGGAGAGGCATGGACAATATGCCAGAGGAGAACTCAGCACTGATTGGTATAAAGGGAGAATATTTCTGCATTGTTCACCATCTCTTTCACTGAGTAGCTGAGCATCTTGTTAGCTGTTTGGCTTGCAGCTGTACCCTGAGTAGGTGTCTCCGTTGAGCTGTCTGTAATGTTTTTTAGGCAGTTGGTGCTGAGCTCATCACCTCAGACCTTAATTACTGTAACCAGCTCCTCTCTGGCATCTCTAACATTCACGCTGTCTCACTTCATTTGGCAGGTATCTTGCTACCCAGGAAGTCTGCATTATCCAGTAACCTGACCTTATCTACCCTTCCTAAATCCTTTTTTCTACCACGTCAAGAAGAAAGGTCTTACTCTTATTTTAAAAAGGCCTTTTTAATGCTTCCTTTTGCTATCCATCTGCTTTTATGCCATCCTCAAGCTATTCATGGCTTCTTTTTCAGGTATTAGTAGCTTTAATGTGCTTTGTCCAC
Organism: Eurystomus gularis; assembly: GCA_013400335.1. Lineage (NCBI taxonomy): Eukaryota > Metazoa > Chordata > Aves > Coraciiformes > Coraciidae > Eurystomus > Eurystomus gularis. The sequence goes on from VZZY01005610.1 coordinate 186,662, forward strand.
ACTGCCCATGCAGTCTCCATGGTAAGAGCTTTTCCGTGCTGATCTACCACGTTTCTTATTACTACCACTTTGTAGTCATTCAGATCATCCTTAGAGTCTAGTTTTCTGGTAATACCTCCAAGGCACAGTGAAGGGCAGTAAAGCAGGGTCATCTAGAATTCCATGGAATGCCTATAAGACATGCCTAGATGTGAAAGCACATGCAACACAATGAAGGTGGAGCTCCCCTTGATGTTTAGCAGGAGGTGTATCCCTTCCAACCAACTCAGCCCAGGTTGATACATGGAATTGTAACACAAGCAAAGCCAGTTTGTGCCTTCTGTGTCAAAAGAGCTATAACTACTTCACCATATGTGTTTGCCATTATATACTAAATGCTCTGAGGGTAAGGCACTCTTTTCTGGCAATGCTTCCTTGCTCATGTGGATTGCTTCTTGGAAAGTCACAAATAATTCATGTAGGGTTAGATAGTGACCTCCAGGGCTGTCAGGGGAGCCAGGCACTCAAACACATCTCAGTTACATAGGCTACCCCGTGCCCTGTCCTGTTACAACTCAGTGCAGGAAGCTTTCTTGAAGTTTTGGAGCTGAAGATGTCTCTCCCATGCAGCTCTTCTGGACTGAATTTTTTGTGTAGTCCTGTTTGCAAGTCCTGTCTTCTAGAAGTAAAACCCCAAACACTCTCGAAGCAGAAAAGGGAACTGACTTTCAAGTGTTGTTTTTTGAGCTTACTTCATACTGTAGTGCTGCTTTGCTGTGTTGGCTAGATAAACCAAGGTGTCTTTCATATTAGTATGTAATACTGGAAATGAGTAAATTCTCAAAGATAGGAAGCTGGGAGTGAACTGGAAGGTGACTGAGTGAAGTTCAGGAGTTATCTGAAGAATATTACCCGGAAAGTGCCACTGAGAGGATTTAGTGCTGAGGTCATGATCCATTGTGCTGATATCCACAAAGCAGTAGTTTCTGCAGTGTTACTCAAGGAGTAGAGGTATTGGGATCTGTCCAGTTAATTTTAGAGAGGGCAGCTAGGATGGTGAACAGTGTGCCACACTACTTAAAATGAGGAAGACACCAGTTAGTGGAGTCTTTTTATTACTTTAATAAATGCAATGTAATCTGAATGTCATCTCTTTGCTTCATTATGAGCCAGTTGTGCCTGACCCACATGTTTTAAATTGGCACTTGTAAGGCAAATGGAAAGGTGAATAGAATAGCTGAGCTGAAGAAACAAACCCAGTTGGGTCACTTCTGTTTCTTTAGTGTAAAATTTTCAGAACGCATGCACAATAAAGGCATAATCAAAAGTGAATTTTGGATTGCTTTCAGGGTTCCCACAGCCTTCCATCTTCTCAAAGCACCTATTCATGCTTTCACAGGAGCTTTATGAAAGCATGTGAAATGGGAATCAATTTACCCCTATCTTATGCTTGAAGGCAGACAATATAGCTTTATCCTCTTCTTGTGGCTTTGTCTGGATGACGATGAGGAGTTTTTTGAGGCTGATGTAAAGCAGGCAGACAAATTTTTTGTGTACAAAAACTCATTCACTGAGTTTGAGCTGAAATCCTTCACTCTTGTAGTATTTTAACTCAAACAACTTAATACACAGCAGGGGATACCTGGTTCTGATTAGAAACCAGTAGCTCAAACTAGATAACAGGACCTAAGCCTAGATCCTTAAATCCCTCCCTAGACAAAATTTATGTTCTGATGAAGCAAGAACAAATTATGTCTGCTCCATCTAAAGCTTTTTGAAGCTTTTTCTCCATGCAACATCATGAAGAGAGCAATAGAAACAATCCATTGAGTCCAGATTGCCCAGGTTGCAGCCACTTGCCTAAACAGATGACACCTTGGTTGTTTTGTGTCCTTGAAGTTTCAAGAAATTTTATCACTCTTAACTTCCTCTCTTTTCAGTTTATCAGTGAGTTCAGGATACCAGTAAGAACTACGCTATTAATCACATCAAAGGACTATTTAGCCTAATGAATTTTTTTCTGACTGCAAGAATGGAGGTAAGGATAGAGCAAACATACTGTGGTGGTACATGTCCCAGGCCCTTGGCAGAGGGTGCTGGGACTGGTGCTGTGGCTGGTGCTGGAACTGTGAAGCCTGTCTTGGGAGTATGAATTTCTACTGATTCGATTTTCTGTGGTCATTTTTCAAATACCAGTATTACAAATAAGGACTCGGTCACCATGTGCAGCTTGGAGTAGGGTCTCTTCCTGAGAGAGGGCCTATTTATGTTAAGAAAGCCTTGCTTCCATGTTTTAACAAATAGCCCACTATATTGAACTGAAAAAAAAAAAAAAATACTGGAACCGTTACCTCCTGGCTCACTCGTTTCCTAAAAGGTTTGCTCAGTACCCTGAGAATGCCCATAGGAACATACTTTACCTAGATCCGTCTGGGTGGAAGGGATTGTCTGGGGTCTTGCATGAGGTGCTGATGCTTTAGAAGGTACTGGAGTTTATCACCCTGCTTAGGCACTGCTGCTTGCCCAGATCCAGGAGCTCTTCCCTCAAGTGAAGGTGTATCCAGATCATCTAGATCCCTCCATGTAGTGCCTGGTGGCCTGGGGCCTGACACAGGGTTTTGTACTCTTTTTGGGGCCAGGCATATAAAATGATGTGTTTTTTCCCAGTGCCTAAACCCTTAAGTTGCCATAGCTGCAGAAGCTTGCTTTTCATACTTTTTGAGAAGCATGCTAGCAGGGAGGGGGCTGGGGATATTTCTGAAGGCAATCTTTCAAAGATGGGCACCCTTTCCCCAGCTGCTTTTTCGAAATAGATATGCTCCTTGTGCTTAGTGTCCATTCTCTCTGCTTTACCTGGAGGGATTTGTAAATCATAAGCTGTCCATAGCACTGTGGGACTGAGAAATGCTTTTCTTGGGAACGGGGAAAAAGAAGAAAAAGAAAGATCTGTATCTGTAGGATTGGGTTCTCCATTATTTTAAGCTACATTTAGGCATATGTGCTACCAAGTCATAGTTCTTGACGTATGTAACCTTAGCTTCTTATAGCTGATTTGTAATACTGGTGTTTGAAAAATGACGACAGAAAATCAAATCAGTAGAAACTCAAACTGTCAGGAGTTGCATAAATGGCCCTAGGAGACACTGTAACAGTACATCTCTATTGATTTGTAATTCCTTATAGTACAGGAGATTTCAAGCTAATAATCCTTACCCAGACATTTGGGTAGCCTGGGTTTCATTTTAAGAAGCATCCACATTTGCTGCTGGTTCCTGTTCTTAAATTAAAGAAAATATGAGAGTCACATTATTATGGATGTGAGCTTGACACAAATGTGAAAGGACTGTGTCGCGGTCGGGCGCGCAGAGGTCCGACCACCTCCCAAAGGGAGAAGGGTTGAGGGTAAATTGGGACATCTCCCCACCAGGCTCGCAAGCAGACACGGAGACCGAAAGAGTATCTAACAAGTTTATTACTAAATATATTCAAATAAAACCTTATTTACTTTATGGAAATATTACAATATTAAAGAACACCACGCCCACCCATTCACTCCCTCTCTCACCCACCGAGAGATAAGGGCAAATAAGGACTTAATTATGTCAAGATACGACCTGTATGTGTGGATGGTGCATGTGTGTGCGTGCATGTGTCCTTTCGGCGTTTGGTGATGGTCTCCGTGGAACGGCGACGATGTCCGACCGGCAGACCTGGACTGTTTCCAGTGACGTCAGCAGCTTGTAGCTTCTCTCTCTNGTGGTCGGTTCACCACAGACTGTGACAGCATCTGCATCTCAGCAGTACTTGTTGCAATGTCTTCTTTTGTGTTTTCTTTGTGGGCTTGCGTGTCTGGTGAACAAGATCACAGCCTATTTCAGAACAGAAAATACTACTGTCTATACATCTATAAATTAAGAGCAGAAACTCTCCTAAAATGTAAAGCTTCCCTATAATTTGTTTTTTTTCAGTACACATATTCCATCTTCAGTTTTTGAGTTTTCTTTTTTTTTGTTTGGCTTTGCAGTTAGCTTTGATAGCGTTCAAAGTGAAGCCCTGGGGCAGAGTTTTTAGCAAAGAGCAGTCCAAGAGCTGCAGTAAATTCTTCATTGCTCTGTGTCTTTAAAGCAAGATCGGGTGCCTTAATAGAAGGTTAGGCTTCTCTTCATCAAGTTATTAGCCTTTCATAAAGGAATCCCTTGATGAAATGTTACGGCTTATGTTTTCCCGGGAAGTACGACTAGATCATCGTAATGGGCCCTCCAGGTCTTCAGTTCAGTGGTGCCTGATTTCTTTTCTGACCTTGAATTACATTTTCGAGGAACAAATCAAGAAGTTAATTTCTGCATGAATATTTTGCCAGATTACCAGCAAACTGCTGAGGCATTTAGGGAGAAAGGCAGTGCTGAAGCAAGCAGGTCCAGCCTAGCAGAAGTTAATGGAACTGTGTGTGGTGTGTAGGACTGACCCAGCACTGGTGCGGGAGATAGCAGTGGGCTTACTCTGAGCCTTGGTGGTCTCAGAATCACAGCTATGTGTAACTGTCCCTCTGGTGCATGGTATCACAGCTCCTCAGCTGCTGCAGGCAATGCCTGGGGAAGCTGTCTCCATCCTTCGATGATGGCAGTGCCTGGGAAGACCAATCACTGCCTGTTCTCCTGTCCCACCAGAAGACTTCTGAGACTTCTGGCAGTGGTGGGGAGCAGCGATGTCTTGTGTCAGCCCGTCATCAATCGTGGCATGTCATAATCCAGAGCTTGTTCCTGAAATACATTCCATGCCCTCAGTAGCCAAAGCTCCCCTTTTGTATGCTTCAGTATGCAGGGGTTACAGTCCATTAAAGGCACATGTTCATGTGTGGTTGTGGGTCAAAAAAAGTGCAGAACATTTTCTGGGAAGCTGATTTCTTTTGGCCTGCCCCGAGATGTTCAGTCAGTGCCTGCCCTGGCTGTCAGATGCCACTTGGGAAAATGTGATTTCCCAGTAAGAAGTAGGAACATATCCAGCTCCCCCACTCCGCATGTATTGACTGAGCAGAAAAGAGCCACCAGAAGCTACCACTTGCAAAGTGGTCATGTTAAAACAGCAGCATGTAGGTTTTGTCCCGTAAAAACATGCTGGAATAGGTACCTCTGAGAGATGGCAATCCTACGTGGGAAGAAGCTGTAGGAATCGGAGAAATAATTGGTGAACAGTATACATGTGTGCACAGGGAAAGGCAGGATGGAGAGTGGCTTGGTACTTGGATTTCTTGTGGTTTTATCATAATACTGGCCCATAAACTGTGAACTGCTGCCCTGCAGCCACTGAGATCATGGTTCTCTTGGCACTACTTGCAGACATTAGTGGTCATAAGGTAGGAGGGCTTGTCTTCTACATCTAAATAATAAAAAGTTTGGATTGGCTGTGTGCTTATCCTGTGCTTCACTAAAAACTAGCCGTGTCCCTGTTCTCCTTTCCCCAGAGAGCTGCCTCTTTTAATGTCTTTGCTTCTGTTAGATACCCCAGTTAAATCCAGTGCCTTATTAATAAGATCTGCTTTGATGAATGAGCTTTTCCTCCTTCCTTGTACAAAAGTTTCAAACGAGCTCACCCGTGAGGTAGGTGTGGAGAAGGGCGGGTGGCTCAGGCAGGAGCACGGGTGACTGTGGTGGGACCTGAAAGCTCTGACACAAAACCAGGCAATTTTTTTCCCTCAGAAAAAGGTTTAAGAAAGAGACAGATGAGGCATAATTGAGACAGAAGGATGTTGATTTCATGGTTTATTGTCACATTAAAAAAGTAATCTTACTGATGAATTAATATTTGCTTTTTAATATAAAAGTGCTTATTCTTACAAATCCTTAAGGCTCATTCTGTTACATTATAGTAGGATTTTTCACCATCCCAGAAACTGTGCTACATGAGTTTTATATGAACAGTGGACATAGCAAAATCTCCAAACAGTAAAACACGCCATTAATAATTTCATTGCCTTTGTACACATGAACCTTTTTTAATTGTGTAACATAATTTAACATGAAAACAAACAAAAGCAAAATTTTTTTGTCTTTTCTAGTTTGACTCGGAACTGATCCCCAAAAGGTTTCTATTCTGCTTGAGCGAATGGAACAAATACAACCGGTTTGAAATCTCAACTTTGTACTTGCACAGCGAAAAGGAAGGAGTGAGACAGAGGAGGAGAGTTACGGCGTTTGCCCTTTGTTCCTTACTAGGAGAAAAGGAATGACTGCGAAGCATAAGTATTGTTCATACGTGATGTATTTATTTTCGTAATGTCCCTATGTTGTACTTTTACTAACGTAAAGCTCTCACTGAAGCCAATGTGAACTTTGCCTGAGGGAATATGACCAGAGCTCTCACAGGGAACATTTTAGATGAAGTAGTTTATTATTTTTTTGTCTCACAATGGAAGGATGAAATAGGTGAAAGTTACTAAAGCTCTGGTTTGTATTGATCACAAGTGGAATATGATTTCTGGCATATACTATGATACACAGATGAAAGTATACCATATTTAATCATAATCAGAGCTATATTAGTTGGGTGGGCAGTGAATTTGCTATTTCTACTTGAATTTCAGATATCTATTTACTGTAAAGACCAGCCTTTTTTGGTCAATAATTGGGTCAAAATGCAGTAACTAAAAACACCTAATGCAAACGATAAAAATAATTTGAAGTATTCTGGAGCAAGGGGGAAAATGCTAACTGATCTAATAAATAAGGCAATTTAAAGCGTTTGTGACTGCTACCATGATATATGTACATACTTTACAGCATAAATTACTGTACAAAATACTCCGTTTATTAACCAACGTGACCAATATTGCCTGCTGTATGGGGATGTGTCGTGGGATTATGGTCAGTGGAAAGATAAACTGCTATAGCTTTGGTTGGGTGGGGGAGGCCTTGGGTAGCACACCCTCAGAGAGAAACATGAGCAATATTTTACGAGCTGCAAATAAAGCCATTCTAACTCGAATAATTTTACCAAAAATCTGCTGACATTTGTTGCCATAAACAAAACATGGAAATGAATCTCTGCAGTTTGTTACAAAAATAATTCCGGTCCTAAACTGATCTTTGCGTACCTCATCTGGCCAGGGACCCTCGCTTAGAAGTTTGCTGCGTGAAAAGAGGAGGTTGGGAGGAGTTGCAGTGCACCAGTATCCTGGCGTGCAATATCTGGACTGCCAGGGTGCCTGTCAGGAGGACGGTCGGTGGCTGGACCCCACACTGGGACCGCTGCATTGCCTTTCCAGCCACTGGTGCTATGCACAGCATGGGAAATGGGGGGGAATTAGGACTACTGCGATTACTGCAACTGGCTGGAGAAGTAATGACAAATTTAAGCATCCTGTTGTTTTGGCCACGCTGTACTGTCTTCCTTGCCCGTTTGTTTCCCTCACCCACCCACAGCGTGGTTTGGTTTTGGCTTCTGCATGGTGGCAACTCCATGGAAGAGAGTCTCTGTCGGATGCCCACTGCAACATGGCCCTGGTCAGTGGACACCACTGCGGTCCAGGTTTCCATTATTAAAATGCCCAGGAAGGCAGGGAGTTGCCATAGCAGTAAGTGTGTGTGTGTGTGTGCGTGCAGCCGTGATTTGTTACACCAGTTATCTCCATCTGCTATGGTCAGCACGGAGCAATGTCCATGCACAGGAGGACCAGGGGTTAGTCTCGGGCTGACTGGAGACCAGCTCCCACACTGCCTGGTTCCTCTGCCTCGGCTCCTACCTCTCCTGTTGCCATCTGTGGAATGACAGCCTACCAATGGCACTGCAAGCACATCTTAATCTGGCTGCTCTGAAGCTCTCAACACAACACTACTCTTTCTGCCTCCAGCGACAGCAAGGGGCACTGCCTGACCAGCCCTAGGAGCTGCTATGGGACCGCTGGTCTGCAGGCAGGCCACAAGCTTTTGATGGCCCTGGGTGGCCTGAAGGCTGTTCATCTTGGATAAAATTGCCATTTTCATATAATGAATTGGGAAATGCTGTTGAATTTCCATAAAAAAGAATAATAGTGGCCTCATGTGGGCTCACAGCCAATCTCATCTCTTTTGCCATCTACAGAAAAACTCTTTCTTCTGTTTAAAGGAAGCCAGCTCCACTTTCAGACAACATATGGAAAAAGTGCCTGTGAGTGTTCAGTAAACTGTAAAATATATTTGCTTGATATTTCAGTAATCTTAATAGAAGAAAGGTGCACATTCTGTTCTCGAGGAAACTACTTCTTTCAGTTTGGGCCCAGTGAATTAGAGAGTGGGCAAGAGATGGTCCAAGTCTAAAATGCATGCTTCGAATATCTCAGAAACAAATGTATTTAGCGCTGACCTATTTTCCTGCATATCTGCTCCCTCACAATGTGATCTCAGCCTCATCCTGCATCAGCGTATCTGAAGATATTCACTAATTTCAGGAGGCACTTTTGTTAGCAACAGTACGATTGCAAACCTGGGGTGGGATTTATAGCCCCTCATCACCTAAATTCCTTTTGCAGTCAGTGGACAGAAACAAGCACTTCTAGGGTGGGATTCATTGTGCCTATTTTAGATCCTTAGAACAAGATGAGGTGAATCCCAACTTCTGTGTTTAAATCAGGACCGTTTTTCTTCCCTATTCCACCTTCTCTTGCTATTTAACCCCAGTGAATTGATATGAGGTTGACTGTGTGTCCCCAGTAGACCACCAGTTCCTGCTGGTTCTACTGGAGGGCCATAAAGCGGCAATGCTCATTCAAACAGATCAGTAACATAATGTCAGACAATGGTGCTGGGCCAGGAGATGTTGCTGTAATCCTTCCAGCTATGCTGCTGTATTTGAGTCACCAGCGCTAAGTGCTTTCAATTCCCAGACCACTAGTCTCTCCCATCCACCTTCTGATGCAGAGAAGAGCTGGTCAGAAATTGGCTGTGGAGTCATCAGCACTCACTGTCTCTTCCTCAGGAGGGAATGGAACTCTCTTGCTAGGAATAATGGGAGAAGGTGGGTGCCAGTCCCACAGGTAGGATGGGAATGAGAAGAATGCAGAGAGGTCCTGAGCCGCTTGGACCAGCTCTGCACTGCTCTCTATCTTTTTTCCTGTGAGCAATTTCAGTGCTACCTTGTCCTGTATGTCACAAGCACAGGCTGGGAGATGGGGTTGAGGAAAAAAAAATGTCTGGAACTGCAGGAAGGGCCAACTGTGGGACTAGAAAGGCAAAATGAAAGGCTAAGGAGATAAAAATTACGGTATTGATCGTGACACTAGTTAGCTATGTGTGATTTGCACTTTATGCAAATGGAAGACAGGCTTGTTTGTCATGGGTGAAGGTGGACTCCCAAAGAGACTTTGGCATACAGAGGGACCTTGACAGACTTGAGGGGAGGACCTGTGTGAACCTCATGAGGTTCAAGGCCAAATGCAATGTCCTGCACCTGGATTAGTCCAAGCCCCAATATCAATATAGATGGGGGATGTACTGATTGAGGGCAGCCCTGTGGAGAAAGACTTGGGGTTACTGGTGGATGAAAAGCTGGACATGACCTAGCAATGTGCATCCTGGGCTGCATCAGAAGAAGCATGGCAGCAGGTCAAGGAAGGTGCTTCTCCCCCTCTGCTCCGCTCTGGTGAGACTCCATCTGGAGTAGTGTCCAGCTCTGTAGTCCTCTGGTCCTCAGTCCTCTGTCCTCTGTAGCACAGGAAAGACATGGACCTGTTGGAGCAGGTCCAGAGGAAAGCCACAAAAATGATCAGAGGGATGGAACATCTCTTCTATGAGGAACAACAAAGAGAGTTGGAGTTGTTCAGCCTGGAGAAGAGAAGCCTCCAGAGAGACCTTATAGCAGCCTTCCAGTACTTATAGGAGGCTTATAAGAAAGAGGGAGACTTTTTACCAGCACCTGTAGTGACAGGACAAGAGGCAACAGTTTCCAACTGAAAGAGGGTAGATTTAGATTGGACATAAGGGAGAAATTATTTGCTGTGAAGGTGGTGAGGCACAGGAACAGGTGGCCCAGAGAAGTTGTGGATGACCCTTCTCTGAAAGTGTAAAGGCCAGGTTGGACGGGGCTCTGAGCAACCCGATTTAGTGAAAGAAGTCCCTGCCATGGCAGGGGAGCTGAGCTAGATGATCTTCCAGGGTCTCTTCCAACCCAAACCATTATCTGATTCTATGATTCTATGATAAATCTAAATTGCAAATGAAAGGACTATTTTTCAATACAACTATTTTCCAAAATGGAAGTACGAAAAATATTAGGAAGGGCCTGTCCTTTGGTAAATGTTATCTATGTCTAGCTTGTTCCTGCAGGAAGCGTTTCCTTTCATATCTGTTGGCGGTGAGAATTCTGTATCCAAGAATAGCAGGTGGAGGAGAAAGGATAACTAGTGCTAAGGAAGAAAGGATTTGTTAGTATTGCCTGAATAACACAAACAGCAATAGAAACATTTTGTTCATTTAACAGGTGTTCAGTCCTTGGTGAAATGCTTTACTGATGCCTTCTAGAGGTAATGTGTTAGAACAGAGCTGGGAGTTTGAGCTCAGGTTGCTGGCTAACGATGGTGTGGTTTGGGAAGGTAACTACTTCAACATTGTGCTCCCAACGTATTTCTGACTTCCCAGCTCAGTTACTGGTAATATGCATCACAAACAGACATGTATTTCTGTTACAAGAGAGACCTTTTTTGTGTTTTGTTAAGTGACCAGTCCTCTCTGCGATGCACCATCCTAAAAGAAAATTTCCATTGATTTGAAGTTATTTGAAGCTGGATTTGGAATAACAAATTATTTGAATACTGTTTTGAATTCTATTTGAAGGCTGTTAGGAGAAGCACACTTGCTACAGCTGGGGAGACAAATGTCTTTGACAGAAATACAAAGTGGCTCAAAGATGTAGAAAGATCTGAAGTTCTTAGAATGGCTATGCAGCACTTGGTAAACCTGCGCTGTTTGTTCCATCACGTACTGTTGTGATTCTTGCTCTCTGCTAGGATCAAAGCTATAGATACTCTGGGAACAGCAATTTCACCTAGGCTGCCACTCCCCTCAGCGCTAAGCACACTTTTTATATACTCTGGTGCTTACATTGAGAGCTTAGATGGTATTTAAGGATTGTGAGGGTCTTGTAGCTCTGGACTCAGGGGTGAAATTCATCCAGTGTACTTAGTAGTTTTTTTCCATAGCTCTTCTACAGCATTTTCCTTCTGAGGATACAAAGTGATTTGCAAACATTAATTAATTCTCATAAAGCCCTATGAGGCAGATAAGTGTTAAGTATCCCTGTGTTAGCACATATGAGAAACATGAGACCTGAGTGCCTTATGATCCGTGCTGTGCTCTATATTCACTCCAAAAAAGGAGCATGTGCCTTGGGACAGAGGAAATCCCCATTTTTTTTGTCAGTCTGCTGTTTTCCTTGGACCCTCTGGAGTCCTTCAAGGGCAGCAGGGATGAGGCTGGGATTCAAGCTACACAGATCAGGAAAGAGAGGGAGTCTGACTGTGTTTGCTGCTGGTTTTGTGGGAGAAAGCAAGGCCCTTTATGCAACCTGTGGGTTACTTATTCCACGCTCCAGCACCCTCTTTGAAAGGTAGCTTGGGCTGCCAAAGTAGAAAACACCCCTGAAAGTGCAGGCATACTTGTGGACCACCAAGGACCATAGAGCCAGTCAGGACGCAGAGGCAGAGGAATTCCTTGATGAAATAGCCCCAGCTGAATCCCGCCCGTCTCTCTGAGGAAAACCCCAGTCTTTTGAGTGAATGACAGAGCCTTGGATGCTCCAAATCATAGTGTTTTTCCTCCGCGAAGCTTTAGTGAGGCAAGCACAAACAGGGCCTAAAGTGACTTTCCCAGTTTGTTAATTAACCTTAAGAACAATTTACAGCGTGGCAACCAGTAATGCTGGAAATGGAGTCTTGGCCTTACTCAGGGAAAATGGCAACTTTAGGAGAGAAATTAAAGTAGCCAGATTTTCATGCTAACAATATTGGGTGAGACATGTTGTTCTCCAGATTTTGAGACAGACTAGACAGAGATCATCCAAATACACTTCTGAATGCATTCTGACAAATATATCTATAGTTACATGCCTTCCCAGCCCTCGGTGCACAGCACGTAAGCTAATGTAACAAGTATAATCATGATAGCGATCAGACCTACCAGGCCTTTTAAAGACATGACAATCAGACTAATTCTCTAGTTTCAAACACAATGACTCGAATATGTGATAAAAATGCTAACAGAAAGATACCAAAATGAGAGGCATGTGAGGTCTGCACCAGCCCAACTTCTATTGTTATCTTAACAAGTCCATATTCTTCAGGCATTGTTTGTATTTCTACTGTGCCAGGAGATTTTATTCTTTAGTTTGAGAATTCTCCCTGAATGGGGGAGGGAAACGTTGTTATCACTCTGAAAAAGAACCATTTCTTTCTGACATATTAAGCATTAAGAGGATTATGTAAAGGCAAGGCATATTGCAGAAGGAGACGTTCTTAATATAGTTGCTACCATGAACCCATGACCCTCCAGGAAAATTTAGGAGAGTTAAAAAACCCTATTGCTTTGACAATCTTTTCATTAAAAAAAAGAAATCTTCTTGTAAAAAGATCAAGGAATTAATCCACTGTTATTTACAGAAAATTCAACCTTTCCTGCTTAAAATCACGAATCCTTTAATGTCACATCTGCAGGATATCTGAGGCAGATGCCATTAATCCAAGTAATTTCACAAATTCCAATTTCATTTGGATTAAAACCTACAACTAAATCAGTGAATAGTATACACTGTACATGCGTTAAGGCTGGTGACTACTAAAGTCTCTTGGGTAGATAAACTAAGCACAGATTAGCCAGGTCTAAGTATATGTCCTCATCTAGGGGAAAAAAAGATATCCTGACATTTCAGTGATGTAGACTTGAGTCAGTAGCCATGAAAAATGGTTGAACATTTGTATTACAAAAGAGATACTATGGCACAGTCCCAAAGGTGCATTTCTTATAAATTAATTAGCTACACAAATTATTTTGATAACAGCTACTGCACTTCTGAGGTGATATGGCTGCTCAGTGATGAGTACTTGATGATCAATGGTAGGCACTAGTAATATCCTTCATGCTGAGTGACTTTTATTACTATTTAGATTTACAGTATATACATATCTGTTTGTATCTACACTTAGGGCTTGATCTTCTTAACCTCCTTTACCCAAGGTCCTCTGTTCACTCGAATCTCTTCCTTTGGAGCCCTGTGGTATTTGGATAAAAGAAACAGGCAAACAGGGGGTTGGGGTATCCTGCCACGTGACAGGGAGGACTATGCTTGGTTTTCATCCCCACTTGAGCTTCTGCATATGCTTTGTTCTTACCTGTCACTCATGCCACCATGGAACACTATAAAGGCCAAGGGGTCTGTATGATCTTGCTCTCTGTGATGATCCTATAGGCTGCACCGTATTTGTTGCATCCACATGCAATACATGGTTCCTTTAAATCCATTCCCATTGCTGTACTAACTCTTACTGATTCAGAAGCCTCTGTTTGTAAGCAAACCCCTCCCACCAGGCATAATCCTTCTGGATTTGTACAGAATGTCTCCTTACTTTCCCAAAATGAAGCTGAACATTGCTACGGCATCAAGAAGCCTCCATGTTTCTGGACTTTGACAACAGATTAAAACAAGTTGGTGTCTTTCATGGAACCCCAAAGAAGGACAGTCTCCTCTGGTTCCATCCAGAACATACAGAGCACCTTTGACTCATGGTGAAGCGCCTAAGACTATTCAGGTTCTCAAGGTGGAGCATATGCTTAACTGGACCAGACCTAAAAGCCACATGCACTTTTCCAGATCAGGCCTTAAGAAGATGAAATTAAGTATTTGTTGTCACCATGTCACATTCAGTCATCTAAACAGCAGCAACCATATACAGCAAACAATCTGCATGACAGTATTCTAAATAACATCACCAGAATAGTATAGCTGCAAGAACACTACAGAGAGAAGGCCAAAACCTCTAATCCATTTCTGTCTAGTTCATTTAAATGGCTGCTGTTTCATCTTGTTACACCACCAGAAGTTAAGGCTCAGTGTGCTCACCTGACAACCCAGATGATGCCAGTAGAAAAACTAAAAACCAGTGTGTTTTTCCATGGAAGCAACGAGCAATGGATGTTTTAGCTGGAGTAATTCATTTTAAGGACAACGTACAAGAAGGGACAATCATCTACAGGAGATCCTTAGTACTTGGAAATGTTACAACAGGACAGCATTAATTCTTGCATTTCTTTTAAGTTTCTTGACATAGTACATCCATACAAAGAGTTCATCATGATTAAGAAAAATATCCCAATCTTAGTAAAATAAACATGCTCCAAAGTTCCATATTTGAAACTCAAATGCCACATGTGCAATAAAACTAAACTCCATTTAAGGCAAGTAATATATGTCACTTCTAAAATTTTGCAACATTAAGTAGCAGTAAGGGCTCCCAAACCCCCAAACTTATCTGAAGATAAACATCATAGGCACCGTCAAAGAAAACAGAAGCTAATCTAACTGGAATTTCACTTTCCTGATCTGAGGAGAAATCCCACAGTACCTTCATATGGTATTGAAGCAGCTGGCGGAGTCCGTTGCTACTAGTCTAGCAAATCATGACAGACTTCCACAGCCGGAGATCAGGCAAGCGATAAACAGAAAGGCACCAATCGAGTTATCCATGATACTTGTGACCAAACAAATTGTGTTCCTTCTGGGGTGGGTAACGGCCAGAGTTAAGAGTGATGGGAGGACTCAGAGGATGTGTATTTTGTCATTTAAAGGCAGGTCCATGTTCACTCTTAAAGCCAGCCACACTGTAACACTTAAGTCTGTGCTAGGAGGTGACCACAGCCTGAGCTCAGGACTTCTTTTGGACAGGAAGTATCTGAGCACTAGTGAGCACATAAATATTGGCCCAGGATGGCTTGGGGCAGAGCAGTTCCTCTGTAGGTACCCCACTGAGCTGCTTCAAAGAACAAGGTGAATGCTCTGAGTCTGAGCAAGAGCTGGAGTTATGCTAAGCAGCCTCAACAAGAAAATGCGGGTATGTGGGGCTCAGTGTGCTCTCGAGCCTGCTCCTTCCCACAGGGTACAGACAGCCTGTGTTTCCAAAGATGTTTTACTAAGAAAATGTGCCGCATTGTTTGGTATCTTTTTTTCAAAATGCAGCTCTTCAAAAATAAGGGAGGAAAAAAAAGGCAGCAAGGACCAATCAATCGGCCATTGATATCAGTGGCTATTTCTACTTGTATCTTCTATTGAAAGAGTCTTTTGTACTCACATTTCCTTAATACAGAAGTAAATTAGATTAGGAAACCACAATCAAAGGGTCCAAACAGTGACTTGGACAAGAACAGTCCATTGAAAGTCACTGGAGCTGCTGACTTCGCATCTGATTGCCAAAAAAATCTTATTTCCAATACAGAGAAAGAAAACTACATGTGTGAAAACCACTGAAAATGAACAAAAATGCACTGAATGCAAGCACAGTCGATATGAACTGGCCTTGAACTTAGCTGACCCAAATTAAACTCCAATTATTGTGGCATTAATTCTCCTGGCAAGAAAAACACAGCCTGTCAACAGGAACTGAAAACATCCCATAAATCAAGAAACGTTAAAGCCTCGTTGAGGATTATGCATAAAGAGTGAGAGGATTATGACAGGAAACAGTTCTTAGCCTGATGAGCAGCAAACTCAGCTTCCTAGATAAAGGAAATTGCATGTAATGCTCCCATAGGGCCTAGAAGAAAATGCTGCAAGCTTCTGCTAGATGAAAATGATATGAAAGTCAGAATCTGTGGGATGAAGCCTTCCCATGCAAAGCCAACAACTGTTACAGATATCTCTCTGTCTCTCTGTGTGTATGCATCTGAAGTTAACACATTTTCTTCACTAAGTGGATTGAGGTTTGCCATAATTTTTCATTTATCTATTTACTGTCAGTAACAGAATGCAATTTTCCACCATCTCTTTTAAGTTCTTGCTATCAGCATATCTGTTTTCAGACCTTTTGCTTGATACTGTAGAATATGCTGTTGGTGAGGAGCTGAATAAGAGGTAAAGTTATTTAAAAAGACAGGAGATAAAGAAATGCATGCAATTTGTCAATACTTATTGCACATGAAGGAATGCCGTCTTTCTCCAACTTTAATGCGGGCTACACAACTCCTCTGCATGCCCCAGTGGGGAAGAAATGTGGAGCTAGCACATTAATATTGAAACTTCTGTGACGTGTCCATGCTCGCAGTAAAAGTTCTCCATGTCTATGATTTGCCTTCATTCGTTGCAGTTCAGGAAAGCCCTTGTGTGTGTGCTTAAGCTCTGCTGAAGTCAATGAGATTTCAGTACAAGCTTAAAGTTAAGAATCTATGAGAGCTTTCCTGAATAGGGATCTGTGCTTATTGCACTTGGTTTCAATCAACCCGTGAGATTTTGGTTTCTGAGTTTTTCAGCACAAGAATAGAAAGGGTACGTTTTGTGCACTAAGATCAGTTCTTTCTAGTATTTTGAGTGTATGAAAATGTTTGGAGAGTGGCACAGAATAATTCGTTCTGAAGAGACATCACTGTATATTGTACATATGCACACATACATGTCTACACTCAGAAAAATTTTGTTCGATATTGAAGAAATATTCACCTTTGTTTGGATCAATGCTGTGGTTGACTATTTCTGTAGCACAGTGTCCAGAATAACTGAATTATCCATGAAAGGTATACTGTCCATGTGAATGGCACACAGTCATTATGACAAGTGAGCACTATTCCGCACCCAGTGAAGTCCTTGTTGAGTGTACTGAACTAGATGCTCCATACTGCTGTGCAAGGTGATAGGTCCCATCAATGCATCCAAGTCGTTAAAAAAATCTACAGGGGAAAAAAAGATTCAGCATCAGAAGACTGAAGCTGTATTTGCTACTTGTCACCCTGTAATAGATTTTATTCTCTTGCAAATTGAGTCGAGCTGAACATTTCATGGGAATAGAAGTTTAGTGCTGGTGAGATTAATTTTAAAGCCCTGTGGTTCATGATGTTACAGGCTGATGCACAACAATTTTCAAAGAACAAAACAGTGAGTTCTTCAGCTTTGCTTTTCATTAATTTCCATTGAGTCTTGATAAAGCAAACAGATGCTGGGCAAGATTTATTTTGAGATTAAGGACAACTACATCAAAAATTCTACGCATGTGTCTATCTATACATAAGCTAGATATTTAAGTTACCGTGACAAGAAACAGAGTCCTGTACAACATGGTCAACCCAGCCTAAAGAGTAATTTGGCTAACTAGCCACTAAGGACTTCATTCAGTTGCCTACTTAGAGGCATGTAGTGCCCATTTGAGGTGCTCTCAGACAGTTGATGCATACAGCCTAGACTGGAAGATCTAACCTAGGACGTACAGGAGACTTCTGGAGTTGCAATGTAGGTAAGGATACCTCAAATGGCATTTTACAGCTATGGTTAGGCAATGGAATTGTACCCTGTCCCCCCTTCAGGGTGAACTGAATAGCTCTCTGAGCTCTGTTTTTGTATTGAACAAAGCTCCATCAACTGCAATGGGAAATTAACCACCCAACTCATACATACACATCTACACTCAGCCGTCCTCATTTTTATTTGAATCTTGCCCATGGCCCTGCCTTAAATACATAATTTAGCCTGAAAACCAAAGAATACTTTACCATCAAGTCAGATGCTGAGGCACTTGCTCATGGAAACCAGCTCAGCTGGGAGAAGTTAGCTCTGAAGAGGGAGCAAAGCACCTCGTTCCCATCTGTGTGCTGCTAGGATGAGAGAAGGGCTAGGGGGCTGTTCCTTCCTTCTGCAGAAAGGAATTGTGCTTCTGCTTTTGGATGTGGTCTGGCTAAACACATCCCATCCAGCTCCATGACTTTGAGGGGCAGGAAGCTGCCTTTCCCCCCACAAACCTTTCTCTCTAGAATGACACAGATGGCAGTGAATAATACCCACAGCTATGTCTGTGACCTGACTGTTCACCAGTCCTGACCAGCCAAATAAGGAAAAACATTAGATGCTTCTAAGCGAGACAGCTATCAAAATTGCCTTTTTGGGCTGTTTTGGAACAGGCTAGGAGCAGGCTGGAGAAAAAAAATCACCTCTGCAGTCCTATTTTGCAGACAGGATTCCTATCAAAATAGTTATTTTCCTCATCAAAATAATGTGTCGCTCTTCTAGAATAGTCCATTGCCTTGATTGACTCACCTCTGTTTTCCTTGGCCAGGTTGTCAGCCATCTCCCAGTAGTCATAGCTGTGCAGGATGCTGTTGGTGATGCTGACGTGGTTGGCAGCCATCTGGTGAATGCGCTGTGGGATGCTGATGATAGGAGACGGGGAAGGGGTCCCTGTGCTCCCCTGGGATCCTACAGAGCTGACTGGAGAAGGACTAGGGGACATGGGTGATGGAGTTCCTGTGCTCCTGGAAACAGACGTTAACACAGTTACTTAAAAGGTGTTGGGACTAAAAACATGAGAGTATCAGAACATACTGCAGGTAAGAAAACACAATTTCTAACTGCCAATCAGATGTAAGTTTCTGTGTGACTTACTTTCCACTGGCACCCCAAGGAGATGGGTTCTGGGCAGCTTTTGACGAATTCTGTAAAGGAAATAATAATTCACAAAGCATATAATTTATATAAGGCTATGAAATAAAGAACATTAAATAGTGTAAAAGTCAAGAAATGTAATGAAAAAACTCTGCAGATAGAAGTATTCAAGTCTCATGATGCAATAAATCCACTCAGCCTAGTTTGACGTTGTGATGAAGCAGTGCTGCAGCACAGACCCAAATCGCAGTCTATTAAACACCCTGGGATGGGGACTGGCTAGGAAAAGCTTTAGTTGAAACTGAACTTTTCACAGAACTCTTGGGAGTTCAGAAAAAAATGCTGCCAGGACTCTTTGGGAGGTTTAAGCTGGAATTTCTTGTGATAGACTAAACCAGAAGGATTTCCATATACACTCTCCTGCTCCCAAAAACAAACGTCATTCCCCTAATACCTGTGAGACTGTGCAAGTCTGCTCAGCCTGGCTGACCACAGGGATGTGAATCTGAGGGTCTCTCATCTTAGGTGGGTGTTTTAACCATCAGGCTTAAGAATCTCTCACACAATTGCTCCTCTTGGAGCTGTTCCCCTTGGTCTGAATACAGCAACATTCACAGGGTCAGAGACACTGCCCTTGTAGACTGGTTTATTTTTGAGCTGAAGGGTTTCCCAGAAGGAGACATTAGATCATTTAGCGTGATCTTTTGTATACCTGCAGTCATTAGGACTCTCACTGGTATACTGAGCTTAGGCTAAAGAGTTTTATTGCTTTAGAAGAGACTACCTTGTACAAGCACTACATTTATGGAGCAGGAGAAATTCAGGTGTCCACAATAATGGAAACTGAATAGCTAAAATGATTCTAGTAGTTAATCTGCAAGAGCTGGTGGGAATTTACTAGCAGGTTCCTGCCCATCTGAGTTGTGGAAAAACTCCTCCCCTCTCCCAAATGCAGTGACTGATTCAATCCTGGGCCTGTGAGAAAGAAGGATGTTGTTGTGCTGGTTCAGCCATCATCATTTTATGCTGCCATCAGTTGCCTGATCACACAGGCCAACACTGAACTCAGCAACATCCCCTCAGAAGGCTTCTTTCAGGGAGTCCTGCCATAGGTTCCTGTGGGCCCAGCTCCTCTGCTGCCCACTGTGGTGCCAGCATCACTTGCTGGACGCAACAGACAGAGATGGCTCCCTCAGTGGTCCTTCACATGGAAGGAAACCACTGAGAGAGCTCAGCAAGAGGCAACCAGCACCAGCAGAAGCCACATCCAACAGGAAGCTCCTCCAACTGCTCAGCTCCTAGTTAATACAATCCTGGCCTTGCCCACCATCCCAACCACAACCACCTGGGTGAAGGCAGAGCCACAGGTGGACNGTGAAAAATGGAAGTCTAAGAAACAAAACTTTTCTAGCCCTCCTGTCCACAGCCTCATATTCAGCAATGGCCAGTCTCTGATTCTTCAGAGGAAACTGACCTCCTTGAACTCTGGCCTGGAACCATACACACAGATAGTTGTGTGCTGGAGATAACGTTCCCTTCTTGACAACCATGGGAGACCAAGCGAAGTCCTGCAGCTCAAGATCTTGTCACCCAGACGTCCATGGGAGTTGTGGTTTCTCTGTTTTAAATAAGACATTTTCTCAATTGTGGGTTGGTTCCCCACAGATCTGTTTACAGATACTGTTTAAATGCAAGGCTGCACTTGTTGCAAGCTGTAGGAGTTGCAAGTGGTAGCATCGCTACAGAAACTCTCGGTCTCCTGTGGTCTAGGAAGGAAACATGATAAACAAGGGGCTTCAGAGCTTCACGAATTTCAAGACCAGGGGTTATCCCCCAGGATGCTCAGTCTGCAATTTCCCTTTTCCACAAATCATGGAATATTTACCAGAAGCTAAATTACTTTTAAAATTTATTTTATTCTTTTTAAAATGATAGCTAGTCATATAGAAATCCTAAGACACTATTGATCCTCCTTGTTGTTCTGTGTCCTGTTCTAACATTTAGCAGGCCTCACAGTTAGAAAAACAGATTTGGTATCAGAGTTTCAAGACTGAAAGTTTTTAACTTCAGTGCTAGGTTTTGGATTTTGTTAGTCCAACACCAGCCAAACTGCTTGTCCCCTGGTATTATCAGCTCTGTTTGCATATACGTAATGATTACATCCTTGCTTAACCTGTTCTGCAGTAAGCTGGACACCTCTCCTGATATCACTCTTCAGAAAGTTTTTTCCTCAGTTTTGATGAGTCCTCTGAACTGCCTCTTGTGTTCCCACATCCTTCATGCACATACCAACACTGGCTGCATTTCAGCAGTGTTCGCATCGGTGCTGTGTGCACCCTGGCATTCTTCCTGCATTTTGACACTGGGCCTTCTACATCCCAGGTAAGTTATATGAAAAATAAGCTTTGGAGTGTCCCACAGGGGGTTCTTCCTCCAATGGGTTTTCTTTTTTTTGGCAAGAAGGGCTAAGACGTGACAGGAAAAAAATGAAAAGTTCTTATTTATGATCCTAATTAGAATCAACCTGGGAATCCTCGTCATTTGCTCCCCTTACAGAATAGTTTCTTTTTAAAATTTTCTTTTCTGATCTGTCCCAGAACTACTGGCCTTCATCTTTCCACTGTAGTGGAAACTGAGTACATGTTCTTTACTTACAGAGTTGGAGGCAGGAAAATATGAAAACTTAAGTGAATTCAAGGATAATTCTGCTGTAAAAGCAACCAGCCTCTGCCTTGCTGTACAAATTCCCACAGCTTTTTGCCTCATGTTTTAGGTATATTACTCCAGCTTCCTCTCAGTTCTGAACCAGAAAGGTGTAGGTAAGGATTCTAAAGAGCGTAATGTTGTAAAGGACCATCTCTTATCCCACTGTGCTTACTGCTACCCGTTCTCCTGGTTTCTTTATGCTCCCAAATGTGTCTGGCCTCTGAATATCTGTGGCTTCTTCTTAATCCTCTGCTACATTATTTTTTTTTAATAATGGAAATAAAATACATAAAAGAAGATTTAAATAATAATTCTTTCTTTTCTAAAAGAAAAGCATGTCTAATTTTCCCTGCAAATGTGTGTGACAAGGTTTAAACTCTTTCTTTGATTGATAATATATGTGGAAGTTCTTAATGCAGTCAGCATTTCACGTCACATGGTTTGAAAGCTTTTAGATACCAAATATGAAATGAGTGGAGAATTGGCTTGTTTTCCACTGAAAATTATAGCAAATGGATTTTTTTCCCCATTTTTACTTTCAAAGGTGAGAATACTTTCTAATGTGAAACTATGCTATCATTATATCAGCAGGAGCTCTGCAAAAAACCAAGCTCATCCTTGGCTATAGCAGAGTATAAGTCCATTTTATGTTTGCTGTGAAACAGTTTCTGTCTGCTAGTAGGAGACATTTTACATGGTTGAGAGCCTGACCATCCTGTTCTTAATGCAGGTATTCTCTGAACTGGTAAAGAAAAATAAAGTACTGTAATAGGCACATATTTCTTCCCCCTGAAATCAAGTCATTGTTAGAGAAACATAACGTGTTGAATTATATATTGCTAAATTTTTAGAAGCAATTACAGTGACTTCAATTTCAGTTTGACAATAACAGATCTGTCAATTTTCTTCACTGTCTTCATGTATTCAGAATCTAGTCCTGAGCATTCGTGCTTGTATTTGAATTTTTTTATTAACAAAATGTCAAAGGATGGATGTTTTTCATTTCAAGATACCTCCCTCTGAAAAAAAAAAAAACCAACAGATAAGCCCTGTGTTCAAAGACAAATGGCTATTCTGGTCCCCAAAAGCAGTTTGTCTCAAAGCACTTGCATGGTTGTATTAATTTTTTTAATTAGAAAGATAAAGGCTAATTTTGTGTTTGTAGATCAAATGCTGGGTGGACTGACTGCTAGGCAAGCTCCACCTGAAAGGTTTTGTTCTTGAGATACTTTCCAGAGAAAGGTTGCCTGTCAAATAAAATATATTAAAATACTTTGAATGGCTTCCTGTCATATTCAAAGTAACCAGGGTTTGGACCTGGCAGAGAAAATGGTGGAAAATGGATGCAGTAGCAGGCAAAGCAAAGCAGGAAGGAGAAGCCAGCAGCGCCATGGCAAGTAACACAGTTTGGTTGCCCTCCAGTGCTTTTGTAAAACTCCCACTGAAGCCAGCATGGGCTCTTTGCCAGTTCCTTGGGTAAGAACATGTCCCACTGCACTGCCCTACCTATTGATCCTGCTAAGTGGAAGCCCTGCAGCTGAGGACTGATCTAGATCAAAGTCTTCAACTCACAGGTAGTCTAGTGGGAAGTATAGTCCTGGAGAGGACTCCTAGAGTGAAATCTGCAAAACCCATTTGCAACAGAGGTGGATAACACCAGACAATAGACCAAGAATAACCTGAAAATACCTGTTTGTCAGTGCAACAAATTTCTCATCCTTCACGAAGGGACATGGTGTGTATTTTGCAAAGAGGGGCCTTTGTGAAGACAGAACTGACTCAACTCTAGAACTGACAAGAGATCAGGGGGAGAGCTAAGCCCAGCACAACTACTCTTTTAGTAAGATGCTCTATTGCCTATAATGACACAGTGATCTAAAAACACCCCATAAAGAACGCACCTTGAAATACTCAATAAGCGCTTTCGAATACTTGACTGCATGATCTCTCTTGAGTCGGAACATCCTCCAGTACAGAAGGGCCAGGCAGCGGTAACTAGAACAAAAGGAAGAGCAGAAGGTAAAGCGTGCTCCCTGAACAGAAATCCCAATTAATTATCTTAAATTCTCAAACTAACACAGAGTGGAAGGCTGACAGCACCTTGCTTATGGGTTTTATCACCATTTGTTTACAGTACTTCACACTTTGCCGTGGATTCATGAGCAAGTCTAGGTATTACAGCCAGGAGAGGCCACAGAGACAAATGCTACCAGTGAGGTACTAAACAAGCCATACTCAGAAGGGTTTGCAGGTTTGGGTTCCCAGGCCTTGGCTTTCCCTTGAAGTCTGCATGCTTGACCAAAGGCCTCTCCTGTGAAAAGGTCCTTACAGGCCTGGAACCCAACACAGGCATTTTTTTTTGTTTCTTGCTGTAAATGCAGAGGCAGCCTTTTGGAGTATCTTATCCCTGGACTTTCATACAAAGCCTGGAGTCTAGATAATGAACTAGAGCTGTCCTGGGTGTATTTAGTGTACACCCAGTGGTCTCTTCCAGCAGCTGGAGAGAGCTAGGAAACAGGGAAACCTCAGCACTGCCCAGAGTTCACTGGCCAGGCTCCCTTGTGGGAAAGCAAAATGGAGATTACGTTGGAGCCTGGAGGCTATTCCTAGGCCACCTGCCTGATTTGTTCCCCAGAGCAAGCCAGCTGAAAAACTCAATAAACTGTGCTGGAACTGTGTGCCCTTGTGCTCCTCATTAGTCCGCAGAGTACCACACACCTTTAATGCAGTGTAATTAAATGAGAGTGGAGCTATTAACTATAATTCTACATCACAATAACGGATAATCAGCATTCAGGACACACTCTTCGCTATTGACTTTAGGTGCACTGGTCTATTTTTCCGAATCAAGACTCCCCACCACCTTTTCCTAGGCAAGCTTTTTGATCGACAAGTGTGGGACTGCCCCTCGGTAACACAGCTTTTGAAGCAAAAATCTGATGTGTTTCGCTTTTCCTTTGGCAGCTGAGGCCTGATTCTTAGAAGCAGTATTTAGCCTCGGAGCCAACCCGAAGCACCAGAAGGCGGCTCGAGTTGGGAGGCGCAGGGCGCTCCCCATCTCCCCACGTCCAGGAGCGGCCCAAACCTCAGCAAACCCCTCGAATCAGCAAACCCCTCTTGAAAAGAAACCCCAGCCAGGCTTTCTCAGCCCGTCGGCCTCCCGTCCTGAAAGCGGGAGGTGAATTTCTGCCTTTGGCCGCTGGAGGACAGTGTCTCCCCAGGAGAAGCGGGGCCGGGCGCCTGGCAGCCCGCCCGGCGGGCGCTGGGAGCAGCCCGGGGATGCGGTGGCCTCGCAGCCACCATCACTCTCCCTCTGTCACCTTCACAGGTACGGCACATATGCAAATGGTGTCAGCTCATCTGCTGGCTGGCAGACGGTGAGTTAAGATCGCTATTCATCGCCGGGAGAAGGCACCGGCTGCTTTCCCCGGCGCTGACCTTTCTGCTGAAGCAGATGCGGCGGCCCCGCAAATTTGGCTGCGTGTTCTGCGCGCATCGAAGCGCTCCGGCAGCTCAGAGCAGCCCTTCGTTATCTGGCTTTATTTTATTTTATTTTATTTTATTTTATTTTAATTTTTTTCTTATTTTATTTCAATTTTTTCTTAACCAGTCATTTCCCCACCTAAGCGTTTTCAAAGCAATTGCCGTGAATGCATTCTCCCAATGGCACAGCAAACCAGTGACAAAGAAAGGGCATTAAAAAAAAAAAAAGAAAGAAAAAAGCATCTCTGAATATTTTGTTCTTCTTCTTTTTTTTTTTCTACAAATGCTTAATTAGGGCTCCTTATTTATGGAGGCTAAAGATGCATTTAATTTGGGTTTTTAACAGATGGTTAATAGATGTTAAAAACACACTTGCTGATTGTAAATGTCCACTTACTGAGAATCAGTAACCATGTAATAGGTATTTTATGTATTAACTACAGAGATATTAAATTAAAATCTGATTTTAATAACATTTTAGTATTTTACTAGCGGTCGGCAACCATTCTAGTGAATCTAAGGTGCGTGCATATATATCTAGAAATCTCAGTTTGGAAGGTAAGCCAAGAGACTTAATTATCACCATTACTGTATCTCCCTTCATATAATGTAAATATAATTTATGATTATTGAGCCTAAAATGTCAGCCACAAAAGAAATTACCGAGCTATTGGTACAAAAGTACATCACTCATAAAAACAACAAACCATCAGGCATTTAAAAATTAATTATGCCGACATACAATAGCTGACCTGTCACAGTCAATAAGTATGAATTACTTATTTACAGAGACAGAATGCAGACTTGGTACAGGGATACAAGGGCTGGACCTCCCTGGAGCAGAAAATGCTCTCTTAATTTCAATAGACAACATAATCCTATCTGGCTGCGCCCAGCATCCGACTTTCAAGAACTGGCTCACTGCAGAAAAGAAGCCTTTTGAGGAAATCTTGATCTACTAACCATAATGCTGCCAGCTGTTTGTCTTCTGGCGTGGCGTTGGGGCCTGAGTGGGTTTTTAGTCTCACTGCGTACCTTAAGCAAAAGGAAAAAAGCCAATGTGAGTTAACTGAGACAGCTTTATCTTACTGATCAGAGAGCTAACCTGGCTGGTGTCATCTGATCTGCCCCCTCACACATAAGTGCTCAGGTTACCAGACCTACACGTGCTTTTTCTGGTTGTGTTTCAGAGCAAGCCTGCCACCAGCAGTGCCTCCCCGCACTCTTTAAAACTCCCTCGAACACCCGTCAGTCCAGAGGGGAGCCCAGCTGGCGAGGTGATGCTGTCCTACCAAAATAACCTCTGCTGCTGCAGAGACCCAGTTACACCGAGTTCAGGCAGAAAGGTTTTCACAGCCACTGAAGGCAGACAGCCTGCCTTGAAGCTGGTGCTGCCCTCACCCTGCCAGTCCTGAGCGTGTCTACCCAGATTTCCTCCTCCAAGCAGAGCACAGCAGAGGGGGAACATGTGGCTGAGAGCTATTTTTGCTCATATGACATTACATTCAAATTCTATAAATATTAAACATCCACAGAGGTAGCAGTGCTGTTTCAAGAATGTATGTGCTATGCAATCACAAATTAGTTTCTGGAAATCTCAGCTTCCAGCTGAATACCTGAACAATGGACAAGGTTAGGACAAGACATAGCTTCTGGGCTCGCTTCCAGAAAAGTACCTGTTCCCCACAGTTAGCTGCTTGTGTTTCTTCTTATCTTTGCTTTCAAACTTTAATCCTGATATCTGTGCAAAGATTTGGTATGAACATTTTGTTTCAACAAGGCATAGCTAGAAACCCACTTATTTTTCTGAGCTGCAGCAAGTAAGATCAACTGCAATTTACACTACAACACAACCACATTATTGAAAGCTATGGATCTGCAAGCAAAATTAGGACCATATATTTACTATGATGAGGGAAGACAGGGCAGCCAAGGAAAGAGCTTTCTGCATTTTGAAAAAAAACAGAAGGGAAGAATTGCAGAGATGGGATGTACTATTCTCCTACTGAAAAAAAAAAAAAATTGATTTTGTTTAAAAACCTTCCAGTTAGAAAGCTGGCCTCAACCCACTGACATGCATGAGAAGACAGCCTTAAGTGCAATAAAATGCCAATGGAATTGTTAACAGGTGAGAAAATACATCAACACTAAGTCCAAATGAATGAAGTTGTTTTAGAAGCTTTGCTTCATTATGAATATGATTAAAAATTAAAATGTTTTACTTCCTATGAACTTAGTCCTGATGACAGCTGCGTGGTTGACTGTCCTGAGGAACGGTGCCATGGTCACTGGCAGTGCTTTCTCCACACATGCACTGGCAGCTTTCTCCACAAGTGTGGCTGGGCTTGCTCTCTTATGGAGAGAGTCACTCAGCTGCTGGGATGCTTTTGACCTTTGTTTTCTTTACTGACAGTGTCAATAATGTTAACTATTAGTACCTACTATAGCAAAGAAAAGGACTTAAAAGACAAACTTTCTACATAAGGAGTGCGGGTGGGACTGAATTCTAGACTGTCCTATTCAGAGAGCCATAAAGGTGACTAAACGTAGGGATAGCTTTACTGGGAACTGGACTGCTTTTGGGACTCCATTGGCTACAGTAGGAACATACACACCAAATGGACCTTGAGTGTCCATTTTTCTGTCAGGTAACCTTTTAACTGCAGCCTTAAATATGCTGCAACGTTTTGCAAATTACCACTCCATGAGGATGCTTTCGTATTATGTACTATTATTTTTCTCTTTTGAGTAGCCCAGGACTTATATCATGAAAGTCTTGAAAAGCTTTTTTTTTTTTTTTTCATTCTGCACAGTTTCCTGATTTAATTTCCATAGAAATCACAGATAATATGTACACATTACATATGACTGATCAGGCACTTGGGAGGACGTCCCTTCTACACTTTTACTGTATCTAGGGAATTTTGTGATAATCCAGACAAGCATGTTTGCACAGAGTAACCCCTGAGGTCATCCTCTCCCTTCCTACCTGATGAGTTCAACTGTTTCTGAATACATTGTATAAGGGGATTTAGATTCCATTGGGCCTTGTTCCATTGCATTTCCACACTCGATAAACGATAGTGCTGCTTCTGCATAATTCAGTGCCTTTCCAAACTTTTCCACCTAGAGGGAAGAAATAAGGACACAGAGAAATAGTGCAATCATCAAGATATGGTTACATTTGATGGGATTTTCTCAACATGAATTGCAAACTTGACACAAGTTCATATATCTTCAGATTCACAATTTTTCCTGTGAGAAAGCTAAAACCCATCAAACCCTGTGCATCAGTGAAAATAATAAGATAGAGAAATCAGAGCTGAAAAAGGCTGTGAGATGTTATTCTGTCCACTTTCTTGTGTCCAAAGAAGGATCAGCTCTGCCTAGGACATTCCTGACAGATGTTTATCAAAGTTCATCCAGTGCTGGAAATTCCACAAACTCATCAAGCCTTTTGTTCCAGTTTTCATTAAAAATGGTTTCACACATCTTTGCAAATGTAGTTTTTCATCACTCAACAAAGAGAGGTGATGATTATCTTGAACTAAGAGGATGAGAATTTAATGCTTTGACCACTAACTCTTATTCAAAGGCTCATCTCTCTTCTCATGTCTTTTTTTATCCCTGCCATTTTCAGCACTGCTTGACCACACTCTCCTCTTGTCAGGAATTTGTTTTCTATACCCTTCTCTTTCAAGGACTGCGCTGCTCTCTGAGTTTCTTCGGCCATCCTCCTTCCTTGTCCCATTTCTTCTCCTATTTTCAGTACTTCTTCGACTCTGTGTGTATTTGTATTTGTATGGATACACGTGCATCTATGTCCTCAATGACAGTGTATGCAAATGTGCACATAATGTTCATATGTGTACATTTACATTCCACTTATCTGCTCTCAGAATATCATTTTCAGTGTGGATAGAGATGAATCATACTAACACCTCTCTGTCCTCACTTCTCTTTCCTTCAGTCAGAACTCCTGCAGTACATAAAGCCCATTAATGGACTGGATGCATTTGGTTGAAATCTGATGCACATAGTGAAAGGTTAATGGACCTTATTCTTTTCCAAGGGATAAAGATTTTAAATAGTAACTTCAGAATGACACACTGGCTTCAATCTATTTTAGGTTCTTATATGACTCCCATCGCGATCATACCAGAGAACTTCACAAACTTTTTATTATACTTCTCTCCCCAATGCTCTTGTGCTGGTGGAAGTGCTATTATCCCAATTTCACAGATGGGGGACTAAGGAGCAGAGAGACCTAGAGTAATTTTCAGGCTGCTCAGTCTAAGTGCCTATGTTAGGTATTGTAGTGCCAAAGTAGGAGGTATTGAGCCCAGCAAGGTGATTCTAAGTGCCTGGAGGCACTTTGGCAATATGGCAATTCCTCCAGGATCCCTGCGCAGTCAAGCAGGGAAAGGAAATACCTGCAAAGGGCAATTCACAAGGTGTATGTAAGGTGCTGTTCCACTGTGTAGGGAAGCTGAATGTGAAGGATATTTCAATCACCTAATATTGCTGAGGGGCTATTTAAACTGTGCCTAAGTGACTTTCATGAAGGAAACTTATGGCAGAGCTGAGAATAATGCTTGCACCTCCTGTTTCTGGGAGTCTACCATAAAAACATTTCTCTTCAGGCTAAGAATTTCCTTTGCATATTAAGTAATCTTTTCCATTCTGTTTAAAGCAACACACTAAAAGGTACCATTTGTACTTCTCCACAATATTTTCTGATTTAAGACTCACTTTAGAGTAATATGGAACTGAATAAACCGTGGAAATTTGCTCTAATAAACTCAGGTAGAGTGTAAAACTTGGTGTTAGTGAGCTAAATCAAGGGCCTGCTCCTGCTTCTTTGGCCTTTTTACATTCTGCACGGCTGAGAAAAAGAGGTGAGCAAACCAAGGCTCTGAGCTACCTTTATTCTTTCCCACTGCTGTGACAACAAAGTGTCTGTCTGACAGAGCAAGGCAGGACTGCAGCTACTCCCACCTGCAAGACAGCCATATTAATTCGGGGTCCCACGCCATATATTGCATCTGCCATCCCAGAGACCTAATGTTTCTAAGGCTGTGCTAGCATATTCATAGAGGTTGACAAATGTAGCCTTGGAGGAAGCTGAGAGATGGCTCCTGGAGCACGGAGTACTTCATTGCACCCATCTGTTTGGAAAGACAAGCACCTCTTTAGTGCTCCATATAACCTCAGATTCCCCTTTTTCTTACGAGCTACATTTTTGCACAGGTCAAAGCCAGGGCCAAGAATTTGTTTGTTGCAACAGTCCTTTGTGTGCAAGGTAGGTGTTGCTCTAGGGTTACACAGATTCCTTGTGTGCTTCTGATTATGTTAGGAAACATCTGCTGTGAAAACAGAATTCTTCTGGCACTGAAAAGCCAGAGCTCTTTGAGAAAAGTACAAATATCTCAGCCACCAGACCAAATTTGGAGACACAATTAAAGGACCCAGCCAGCTAGTTAAACCAAGGAGATAGGTATGTGATCCTTTACATAGCCTCCATTACTATAGTTACTAATTAGAGCAAAGGAATAAATGGAAAGTTTTATTTATCCAGGCCTTTATCTCAGTAAGTCATTATTTGTTAAGTCATAGTTTATTGGGCTATGAACATTTGATTATATAAACATTTCTTAATTTAACAAGCCTAGCCATCCTTATAATAGATTTTATAATTACCTCTGCAATACTGCACCAATGAAGAAACTGCATTACAAAAATAATTTGAAACAACATAACTGGAAAGAAAATGCTCTCACCATTGCATCTGCTTTATGCTTCTTCCGTTTAGCTTCCTGCATAAAGTAATCTGCATTGCGTGGCCTACCAGGGGAAAATAAGAAGACATTTTATTATTTTCTGAAGTGTAGAATATTTTCAAGTTATTTTTCCCTTATTTTAAACCTGATTTGCAAACATTTTTTATGAAGAAAATGCACTTATCATGTAACCATGCATTTTCTATTTCCAAACTGCTGCCTGTGGAGACAATAGCACTTATGGCTGTTCTCATTCTTTAGAAGTCAGTGAATCAAAGCAGAAGAAAGCTAATAAAATGTAGTTTTATGGATTATATAAACTGCTTCCCAAATTAGTGCAGTTCTGATTTGCAAAATGAATGCAAGCATTAAGCGGCATAAGTTTTTCTGTCTTCTCTCCCTGGTGCTTGCTTACCTACCTCCTTTTCTACTCTTCTCTGTACATTGTCATTAGCCTTGGCTTCTCCCTCCTCTTAAAACAAGTGTGTGTTTAATCTTTCCACTTTGAAAACACACATCGAACCTGCTTGCCTCCGCAACTACCATCTCACGCCCCTTCTCACTCTTATCTGTAAGCATGCTGAGAGTGCTGTTTACTTTTGCTGCCTGGAGTTCATCTCTGACTCGGTGCTCAGCTGTCTGCTGCAATTCCACTGATGTTGCTCGTGCCAATTTCTCCATTGATTTCTCCTCAAACAGATCTCAGAGACTCCATCTCATCCTTAACCTACCTGATCTACTGACTGCAGGGCACAAATTCAGCTGCTGTCTCTGTGCTGAAATTCACAAGTCTGTTTCTGATCCAGACTTATCCACTTCCATTCAAACTGAAAACACAAAAAGATGTTTCCTTGGCAATGTCTGGTCAACATCTGAGCGAGCTCCTCATGGCTGAAGCAAATTTCTTCATTCCTCCCACAAGCTCTCCCTATTGCACCTTTCTCGGTCACTGTGGAGAACAGCCATTTGCCATGTCATTTCAGGCTGCAACCTTGCATCTTCAATTGTTGCTTCTCATAAAAGTCTTCATATTTCCTGACCCTGCAGATTCTTGCAGTCTCATATACGTGGGAGATGGTCTTCTTCTTTCTCTACTCAGCTAAAACATGTCCTGGTTCTTCTCAAGGTGAGTGTTGGTCTCTTCTCCCAAATTACAAGCAATAGGACAAGAGGAAATGGCTCAGGTTGTGCCAGGAGGGGTTTGGATTGGATATTAGCAAAAATTTATTCACCAAAAAAGTGTTAAGCACTGGAACAGGCTGCCCAGTGAAGTGGTTGAGTCATCATTCCTGGAGGTATTAAAAAGACATGTAGATGTGGCGCTTAGGGACATGGCTTAGTGGTGGACTTGGCAGTGCTGGGATAATGGTTGGACTCGATGATCTTAAAGGTCTCTTCCTGCCTAAATGATTCTATGACTCTAAGCTCATACTGCAGTTACTGTCCTATCCTGTCTCTCTCAGAGCAGGAAGTTTTGCCTTGCATAATAGGTTTCTTAGTATTGGTTAGAGTGTCATCCCTTGCCCTTATCTAATGAAAATGATATATTCCTGAGTAGTCAGAGTATGAATTCTGATGTTTTCACCATTCATGCCTTTAAGTGCTTAGTGTTGTAAATGATACTATATTATTGCCACTCAACAATCTGTTGTAGGTTAACCCCGGTAGGCAGCTCAGCCGCACACAGCTGCTCACTCACTTCCCTCCATTTGGGTAGAGGAGAGAATTGGAAGAGTAAAAGTAAGAAAACTTGTCAATTTAGATAAAGACAGTTCAATAGGTAAAGCAAAGCAAAACAAGGAACTCATTCACTGCTTCTCATTGGCAGGCAGGTGTTCAGCCATCTCCAGGAAAGCCAGGCTTCAACACGCTTAATGGTGGCTTGGGCAGACAACTGCCACGACTCCAAACAACCCTCCTTTCTTCTTCTTCCCCCAGCTTTTATTGCTGAGCACAACATCATATGGTATGGGACATCTCTTTGGCCAGTTGGGGTCAGCTGTCCCAGTTGTGTCTCCTCCCAACATCTTGTGCAGGCCCAGACTACTTGCGGGTTGGGCAGCGTGAGAAGTAGGAAAGGCCTTGAGCGCTGCTCAGCAATAGTTAAAACATCCCTTAATTATCAACACTTTTTTGGTGACAGATTCAAAACACAGCACCATACTAGCTACTGTGAAGAAAATTAACTCTATCTCAGCCCAAACCAGTACACAATCCTAAATATATTTTTTTAAAATTGGGATTTCTTAGCACATTTGTTTAGAAAAATGTTTTGTGTCAGTCAGAGAAGATGCAGATCTAAAAACTGAAGTCAGTAGGGTGGATGAGTAAAAAATTATTGCCAATAGCAGTAGGAACATAGAATCATAGAATCATAGAATGTTTTAGGCTGGAAGGGACCTCTAGAGGTCTTCTAGTTCAACCTCCCTATACAGTAGGGACATCTACCTAGGTCAGGTTGCTCAGAGCCTCATCAAGCTCAGATCCATAACAGAGATCAATGGGAACAAGGGGGAGCCTTTCGACAGGACAGCCATATGTACTTCCTTGAGACCATAAGGCTATTTGGCAGTGTGTTTACTTAGTCTGTTTCCTTCTACTTATATGCACATAGTTTCAAGCACATTTAATTACATCATGGAAGGTCAGTCAACCTTGTTTTTAAGAGAAGGAAGCAAAATTAAAGGTCTGGCTAATTTTGAATGACCTCTGCCCTAAAAAACTTGTTGATATGAAGAAAAAACATTTCCTTTGCTCCAACTCTTAAAAACTATTTTTCTCCCTCAGAATGGAATTTCTCCCCAGCTTACTCTACCCAGTAGGTCAAAAGAGGACTAAAGACAGGTTTGTGTCCCAATATGTCATAACCTACTGCAGCTGGAAATACTTCCTGTGCCCAGTAAGATGCTAACATTATCTTAATAATATGAACCATCTGGATTTGGTCTTGGTCAATTATGAAATATTAGACACTGAAACAGTGTTAGCTTCATATAGAAAAATAACTATGTTTTCACAACCATTAAAAGAATTATTTTAAAAATGTTAAGTCCCATCTCTCTTCATCTTATGCAAAGACCTAGGTATGATGGTTTATGGTGAAGTGCCAAAAAGCAAAGCAAAGCAGATCAAATCAACAAAACAGTGGTCTCATGTCTCTGAAATGATCAAAGTGATGAACCTTTACATGATCCTTTCAAACTCAGGTCATTAAAATATGTCCTTAGCAACATTCCCTCCCATATATCACCCAGCACTGTATGTCTAATTTGCTAGTTTGAAGCATGGTAAGAGGCTGTAAAAACAAAGTGAGATAACACAATGCAATTATGGTCTACTTATAATTATAAGTTAATTGTAAAATGGTCTTCAACTTGTAGCAGGATTTATTCTCCTGACTTATGATTAGCAAGGAGGGTATTAGCAAGTGCGTGCACATTTACTGAACCAAGAAGCCGGCTTTGAAGGCCCTGCTATGCGGTGGTTAACCATAACGCAACGTGCAAAAACTGAAGTAATTGGTTTGTACAATTGTTCCATAGGAAAAATACAAGATTGATTCACAAAAGAGGGGATGCCTAACACAAGTTAAGATTCATTGGGGAAAAATGGATAGGGTATTTTTTCTAGTTTCTTAAACAGAGCTTGTTCCATAGTGTTAATAAACATGTCAAGTCAAATTCTGATCTCTTTATGCCATCTAGGAAATAATATTCTTCAATTTATCACTACATGTTAATAAACTTCCTATTCAGATTACTAGTATGCATGTTGGGTGAAAATGGAAAGCTGAAACGTCCTTTAGATTTAGTGTATGTGTACATCGCATACATTTCTTATATCTTTTTCTTAACAAAATAGGGATGTGCTTGGATTTGATTATTTTCTAATCTTTTAACGAGAAAGGTCTCAAATTCAGTTTTGTTTTGGTTCCTGCTGCACATGAACATCATTTGTCTTTTTAAATCCAGTATAATGGTTTAAGTTCTTATGTCACAAAGTAAAAAAAGCAAACAACAGAAAGAAGGCTCTCTTGTATAGGATCCTTGAAGATAACAGGTTTCCTCAGCTGATGGACATATGAATACACATGAGAAAGCTAATTCATAAACCAACTATTCAGGATAGCTCTTTTGTGTACTGCACACTTCATATCTATGAAGTTCACAAAATATTGTTGATGATATTCTGATTTTACACTCTTAAGTTATAGTGACTGAGAACCTATATCTGTTAAAAACATGAAGATTCACCCAAA
This sequence comes from Eurystomus gularis, assembly GCA_013400335.1. Classification (NCBI taxonomy): domain Eukaryota; kingdom Metazoa; phylum Chordata; class Aves; order Coraciiformes; family Coraciidae; genus Eurystomus; species Eurystomus gularis. The sequence continues at coordinate 221,462 of VZZY01005610.1, forward strand.
TTTCCTCTGCAGCTTGGCCTGTTTAGCTACATTGGTGATAATCTCAGACTGGAGAATTTGAAGGTAATATTACTGGATGCTAATTTAAGATACTATATATTATTGATGAGAGGCATCTTGAGGAGAAATCATAGAATCATAGAATTGTCAGGGCTGCAAGGAACCTCAAAGTTCACCTAGTTCCAACCCCCCTGCCTCGGGCAGGGACACCTCCCACTAGATCAGGTTGCTCAGAGCCCTGTCCAGCCTGGCCTTAATAACTTCCAGGGATGGGGCTTCCACCACCTCTCTGGGCAACCTGTTCCAGTGTCTCACCACCCTCATGGTGAAGAACTTCCTAACATCTAATCTGAATCTACCCACCTCTAGTTTTGATCCATTCTCTGTAGTCCTACCACTGCCCGACATCCTAAAAAGTCCCTCACCAGATTTCTTGTAGGCCCCCTTAAGATACTAGAAGGTCACAATAAGGTCGCCTTGGAGTCTTCTCTTTTCCAAACTGAATAACCCCAACTCTTTCAGTCTGTCTTCATACGAGAGGTGCTCCATCCCTCTGATCATCCTTGTGGCTCTTCTCTGGACACGTTCCAGTACGTCCATATCTTTCTTGTAATAGGGGCTCCAGAACTGGATGCAGTGGGTTCTCACGAGAGTGGAGTAGAGGGGAAGAATCAGCTCCCTCGACCTGCTGGCCACGCTTCTCTTGATGCAGCCCAGGATACAATTGGCTTTCTGGGCTGCAAGGGTACACTGATGGCTCATGTTGAGCTTCTCATCCACCAGTACACCCAAGCCCTTTTCTTCAGGGCTGCTCTCAAGCCAGTCACTGCCCAGCCTATATTGGTGCTTGGGATTGCCCCAACCCAGATGCAGGACCTTGCACTTGGTCTTGTTGAACTTCATGAGGTTGGCATGGGCCCACCTCTCCAGCCTGCCAAGGTCCCTCTGGATGGTATCCTTTCCCTCCAGCGTGTCAGCTGCACCACACAGCTTGGTGTCATCGGCAAACTTGCTGAGGATGCACTCAATGCCACTGTCCATGTTGCTGATGAAGATGTTAAACAAGACCGGTCCCAGTACTGATCCTTGTGGGACTCCACTTGTCACTGGCCTCCACTTGGACACACTGGTCCACTTGGACCCACTCTTTGGGTGTGGCTGTCAAGCCAGTTCTTTATCCACCGAGTTGTCCATCCATCGAACCCATCTTTTACCAGCTTGGTGACCAGAATATCATGAAGGACAGTGTCAAAGGCTTTGCTCAGGTCCAGGTAAATGACATCAGTTGCTCTTCCCTTGTCTACTGATGTTGTGACCTTCTCATGAAGGTCTCATAGAAGGCCACCAGGTTTGTCAGGCATGATTTGCCCTTGGGGAAGCCGTGTCTGTTTTCCCACTGACAAGATTCAGAAAGAACTGTGCCTAACCTCCTTTTCATTTCTTTGGTCTAAGGTTTGCAATCCTTCTGCAGACCACAGCCTTGCTACATTCTGAGAAGCCAGAGAACAGAGAAAATTTCACAGGATTAAAATTGTACCAGACTACTGGTTAAACTGGAGTGGATGTGAGTAGCAGAAGCACTGGAGTCTCTTTGTTAGGCTTACTGGTCATGAATCTAAACTGAAGTCCCACAGAAAGTTATTCAGTGACTTCTGGGTTTCAGACAATTGAGTCAGATTCTGCTCTTACTTACAACTGTATGTATCGATTGGAGTCAGCACTGTCACTCCAGATTTACAAACAGAATTCAAGCCTCTTTAAAAAAAAAATTTAAAAAGAAATCTGACTTCAAATTAACAGGTACAAACAAGTGTTTTATCTCTATTAACAATCTTGACTGCCCAAGAAAGTCTTTTCTTTCTGAATATCTGATTGTTGGTACTTTTAGAAATATAGTCCTCTTCAACAAAGCCAAAAAGGAGTTCTAATACACTGCTCTAATGCATCTCATATATCTCTCTGAAAGGCAAGAGAAAGAGCGTAAAGCATCAGTGCCAACTAAGTCAGGCCGCTGGTGAATTCTCCCTGGGATCAAGTGTCATTATGTGAAACTGGCTGCTCTCGAGGAGAATTTACCCTACTATGTTGATTGGGGAAAGCAATCAAGTACCGCTGGAACCATTTCAGCGCATTCTCAGTCAACACTAGCCAGTCACCTAGGCACTGCAACAGAATCCAGCCTTTTACAGAATAACCCCCCCATGGCTAGATCTGATAGTACAAACAAGGCCAGGCTTCCTTTTCAGCAGCGGCTTTCAAACCATTTATGACTTTGACAAGGGCAGCCTCAGTAGCATGGCTGTGGCTGAATCCAGGATGAAATTTATCAAACAATCCGCTACTGTCCAGAATTTCTCTCACTCGCCTTGCCACCACTCTCTCTGGGAGCTTGTCAAAAACCAGCAGGAAAGACAGCATTTCCATTGCTTGTTATGTTGTGTGGAATCCCAGCGTGAGGTGAGAGGGCTGCGGGCATTGTAATTACTCCCCTTCCAGAAGCAGCCTTTCAGAATTTCCGGGCTGTTGAGCTCCTAACAGTGGTGGTACCACTACCCAGGTGAAACACTTGTGTGTGTGTATGTTTCTTTCATCCTATTTAGCTCTATGCCGTTACACCGCATCTCTGCAACCTTTGTCTTTTGCTGCCTCCTCTGAATTTAATTTACTCCAGTTCAGCAGATAATTGCAAAAACGTAAACTCATGCAGTAAAAAAGAAAAGGGAAGAGAATCAAACAAAGTGAATCAATAAAAGCTTTACTTTGTACGGTAATTTATCAGCATCTACTGCAACATAATCTCCTTGGAACTCAGAGCAACTGCTGGTATTTACAGAGTACGGTGTAGCTTAGACGCCAATATACAATTTTAATTATAACTGCATTCAAAACCACATTTTTCATCTAATTTTTATATTTGATATGAACTAAAGACTAAACTATAGCATTTTCTGCTTCATTTACATAATCTACCACTTGTACATTATTTCTTACTGTGGTATCGCTCTTTATGAGGATACATTAAAAAAAACTAATAAAAGTTCAATTAAACATCATAAATGTAGCCAAGTGCATATTTTAATACCCTTCAGAGATAAAGCTGCTGAAGTGTTACAAAAAAACAAACTAGTGCTTCCTCAGTGTACAACAATTGCAAGTAATAAAAGCAGCTTAAATCATAATTCTAAATATAGGACCAGTTTCACAAGTTTAGTAATCTAGACCCTAAAAAAGGGGGTGCTGGAAAGGAGTAGAACAGCAAAATGAGCAACTTTAAAATCTGAGCAGAGCTAGGGGCAAATCAGAGGAAACTGGCGTAGCCAGGGTTAGCTCACGTCCAGTTTTGAGGCTGTGCCAGTAGGCCCTGAACTTTCAGTCCAAGAAGAGAAGAAAATCCTATAAGAGCAACAAAACCATGTAAGGTGAAAGGGAGGTGTGTACAGCCCTGCATATTTGCTGGTCCATACTGGGACATGTATCAGGAGCATGTTGGGTCACAGATACGGGTGGTCATCTTAGGAGTAAAGGATAGAGCTGAGCAGGTATTACTACACAAAATACTGTTCTACCCTGATGTATCATGGCCTCTTGCCCATTCCACAACTTAAAATAAATGCTGGTTTATGGGACATGGCATTGCTGTGTCTGGGGCATGGCACACATGGTGACACACAGGGTGGGGGAGAGCCCATGACACTGTACAAGGTGGGTGCCCAGCTATGGGAGTCTCATACTCACTATAGCAGACCCAGCAGGTCCGGGGAGTTCAGCAGAGGAACATACAAGTGGAGAGGGCAGAGGGGGTATTTGTGACCCATTTAAATGATAGTGCTATAGGCATTTCAGAAAGACAGAAACAAAGGATCTGATTGGAGTCAGGCCAAATGTAAGAAAAATTTACTCAGTCACACAACTACACAACTACTGTCTTGTTAGGTTAAGTATAACAAGGTCAATAGCTTAGATTAGATGAAAAGTACAGATATCGAGAGGGAGTTGCAGTTGCAAAAAACAGCAGACAAAATTAAAGCCTGGCACCTAATTTAAATGAAATGAAGAAGGATAAAATAAGTGGGGATTCCTATTTTGGCAAAAATGCAAAATGCCCCAGAATAACCACGCTGATGTAGTAGAATACAAGAGACCATGAGAAGGAGTCAAAATCTACTAGAGAATCCTGGGCATGACCCAGATTCATGCTTAAAGATATCCATGTGAAATCAATATCTAGACTAAAACATATGAGGGCAAAGCGTACAAGTGAAGATTGAGGAATGAAAGAAGTATTAACAATAGGGACTTGAGCTCCTGTATTAAAAAGCAGAGGGAGAAAACATTACATTCTTGCAGATAAACTACAATTGTGTCTCTTTCAGGATATGTTAAATAGATAGTCTGAAATCCACTGATTTAAGTAGAAGGTCACTACTGAGTGACAGTGTATGTGAAACCTGAGTCAATGAATGGGGCATCCACACTGAAAGGAGCAGGCGATCCTCAAATAAAGACTCTCTGCAGAGCTCTGTCCTGCGATGCTAGTTTAAGAAACTTCAGTGATCATAGGATTTGAAAGAAATCATAGTCAGGCACTAGACCAGGAAAACATCTGATAGGGATTTTGGGAAATCCTATTCTTTGTCTGTATTAAGTCATCACAGCCTCTCTCCAGCTCCATGACTATGTTGATTCTCAAGATGAACAGGGTACTCCAAAGCTAAAAATTAGTTTGGGCAGTCTACCCATGATTCCCTAGTCTAAAGTGGTTGCAACCATTTGCTAGCATGGTTCATTATCACTGGAAGATGAAAATATCCTTTATATGTTGAAGAAATGATCAGGAAAGCTCCAAGGTTTCCTTGGGGGATCACAGCCTTTGCACTCTAGGACCATTACAGTGAGCCTTCCAGTCCAAAAGGGAAAGTTCTGGGTAATTAAGTTGTGGAAAATAGACTTGAAGCACATTCTTTAAACATATGTAAAGATATTTTCCACAGAGACAGAAAAGCTGACTTAGGAATTAAGCTGCAAATAGAGACATTAGAATATCTCTTACAGACTGCATCTGGGAATCCTGGCATTGAGGGTGATGAAAACCTCTGTGGTCCAGTACAAGAGGACAAACTCCAAGTCACACTGAGACCGACTTTTAGCTCTTTGGGGAGAAACCAATGTTTGCCATCAAACCTGAGGAAAACAAACTCTGTCAAGAACCAGAGGTGTGGTAGAACTATGAACACCATGGGAGGTTAGATGAGACTTCTTCATATCCAGTATGAGACCCAGACTAGTCAAAGAGCTGCAGAGTTTGGAGGGTGCTCAGCACCTGCTGTAGGCATCTTCTTATTGCTTGTCAGTTGCAGAGGTGAAGGAAAGACTGGGAGAGACTGGTGGGAGGGACTGTCCTCTCCTGAGACATTCAGCTCTGTTGCTGGGACCTGGAGGAGAGTTTGCAGAGCCTGATTAGAAGACACTTCGCCTGCTCACTGCTATGGTTCATTGTGGACTAAAGATATTTTCTAGTCAAGGTGTAGAGTAAGAAGAAGGCACATCAAAATCAATTTATGCAAACAAATCCTCTTTCCTGAGTGGGAAAATTATCAGAGGCTATTTGAGATATGATGTCTGCCAATAAAATAACTCCTTGGCTACGTCTGCACAAGTGAAATAAGCAGGGCAAGGCTATCAGCTCTATTGTTTGATCATACATGCTGTTTAATTGCTAATATTCTCCCCGGCATAGTTTTGAGCTCAGTTTCCAACAATGGCTGGGCACAGCTGAGGGACAGCCCAGGCTAGGGACTGTTCTCAGGAGGCAGTGAGTGGTCTTTGTTTTGGAGAATGAAGACTGTTCAATCATATAAACATAAGCAGTGCTGGACCACATGCCCATAGGAACAGAAGAGAGGTATGGATGTAGGTTGTAAGTTCAAATGATGTCCATGGGTCTGGCTTTTCTTTGACAGCAGGGAGTAGTGGCTACAAATTCTTTGCCACGTGAGAATCTTCAGCTAGAGATGATGAAGCATCTATTTTCCACCAGACCAAACTCTCACAATGTATGCATAAACTGAAAGGGGTAGGTGGTCTTGCAGAGAACAGGCAGCTTAATTATCTAATCAGGGGAGGCAGTGCCTGCTGTCCAATAGCTTAATGTTATTTTCCCATTGGCAGTGTACACATAAGAAAATTTAGTAAGAGGGAAGGGGAGGAAGAATGGGATGGGTAGATGAAGTAATGAAATCCCTCAAAGCTGACAAATTGGGAGCAGTCCACTGTAGGCATATTAATTTGTGAGGAACTTGATGTAGAAGATGTTGGTCTATCTGACCAGTGATTTTTTTAGACTGCTGATGAGAAGAAAGAGGAGCCAAGCTCTGTTCCTTAACTGTGCTCCTGAGGATGTGCTCGGCACTACAAAAGTCTCTTTAAATACTTCAGAAGACCAGGAGTCCTTGAGGCCTTTTGAGCAATGCAAAGTGAGATGACTTCCACATGTTGTATTGGAGTCATAACTCAAGAGCACCTTTTCCGTTCCAATCTAAGGCAGAACAAGAAAGAGGAGACTGAAAATAAGAGACTTGAGGTTCAAGCCAAAACAAAGAGATGCACCAAGGAGTTATCTTTTAAGATCTTTATGACTTCTATGCATAACACTTTTACAGGATGAATATTTTCTGGGCCAGTGGTTTACTGGTTGACAAACACAGGAATTCTGTCTCACAGCAGGCTGCCCCTTGGACAATTTAAAGCTGGTGGGTATGTGGAGAGTCTAAATCCATAAAGGTGGAACAAACATTAAACAGAACATGAATTAAAAAAAGCTGAGGAAAATATATTATCTTGCTCCTATAAAAAGGAAAACAAACGTAAGTGAAGAAAAAACACACCTCGATTTTGAAAGGGTAACCCACAATGCAACTGAGAAAATAATCCTGAGGAGCATGTTCTGATTTAGCCACAAGAAAAACTGGGAAGCTAGGTATGCTCTGCTCTTTTTTATACCACACATCCAGTATTTTGAGGAGGGTGTGGGACTATGCCCTTAGGCACCCACAGCATGTCAGTGCCTATCACTTCAACGACAATAGACTTTGTTCCTAAATGCGCTTATTGGGAATTCTATCATTCAGTGAAATTACAGCAGGACTGAATTGGGCTTGGAGCATTACTTTATAGCCTTGAAAATGTTCACTTCATAGAGTCAGAAATGGCCCAAAAATCCAGGAAAACTTGTTAAGAATGAATACTGCAAACAGCATTGATGCCACTTACACATATGGCATGCTGGGTACCTCGAAGCATATTTAGAGCAGGCAGTAAACAAGGGCAAAACAGAGGAAGCAGGATTTTGCCTGCCTTTTGAAGACCATTAGCTGTATTTACTTTTATACTGTGATGTATGTGTATACAGCACTCTGCCAAGCAAGATATACTTCTTATTGACCTACTTGCATTCCAATTTACTGCTAGTGACAGCTGTTGTCAATGATCTGGTGAAAATAAATTGAGAATAAAGCAAAGGCACAATGATTGGTCAAAAAAATTTGTTGTTTTAAATCAAATATAAGGGATTTAATATCTTTAAAAATATAGATTCTGATTAAAATGAAGACTTTAAAGCCATGGCTGGATTACAGTAATTCAGAACTTCATGGATTATGAGATGAAGTACTTCACAGGCATCATTTTGGACAAATGCTGCCATTAGGATTACAACATAATTTTAGACCTACTGTATTGCATTTCTTCAAATCCTCTGCTGTGGTACTATATGAATTTGAAAGACACTGGCTGCCATGTTTAATTTGATCCTTCTAATATGCGAGTCAAATTTGTTGACATTTAACATTTGCAGCCAGTCTAATCTGCTACATTTCAGTGACTTCTCTGTACAGTGATTTCAGAGTCAAAGTCTAGTATAGCTGATGTTCTGGTGGTGTTACCGAGACACAGGTTGTGGATGACAGCTGTAGTACACAAAAATTTCCCTCCTCTAGTTAGCACAACAGGCATTTAACCATTTCTGGTTTTTAAGGGAAAATTGAGGCATATTTGATTCTGTGTTTTGCCTTACTTGGCTTTTTAGATTGCTTTTTTGAATGGGCCACAAGTTGCTTGGGGACATTCTACATGGAAGGCACTTACAGAAACAGTTTAATTGTATCTCTGTCTGAAAATGTGAAACAGGTTTATTGACGATGCCTGCCAGAGAAATCATGTGTATCACTAATGGAGAAAGCAAGCGATAAAAGCCTCTTAGATAGTTAAAAAGGCAGTTTTCCTATGATAGTATTCTACGGAAAAACCAAAACAAACCAGTCCTCTTGTTTTCTGTCAGCATCTTGAGGAAAAATCAGATAAAGATACAATAGTTCTGCTGTAGTTGTTTCTGATTGTGCTTTTCTCTAATCCAAATAGATGAACATCTCCTACAATTTTGACTTTTATCAGGCACACTGATACCTTTCTGACGTGTATGTACATTTCTGCAGAAAAATTGAACAGTTGCAAGTAAATTACAGATTATAAAGTATTTTAAGAGATTAAAAGAGTTAGGCAGAACTTCTAAACAGTTTTGAATTTCTTCAGTGGAGATTGTTGAATAAATGTACTGGGAGAGTTAAAAAAATGGAGGGAGGTGGAGAGAAAATGAGGATATATACACAGAGAAGAATTTTCTGCAAAAGGGGCAGAAAAATTGCCTACATTTTTTCAACTTACATCTCCTTATGACGGCCATGAGTACACACAGAAATTAATCTCACTAGCTTTCTTTTCTTCACATATGAAACAGTTACATACTTTTGATGTCTATAGGAATTATTTATATTTTATATTAGGAAATCTGGATTCTCTTTATGAGAGGCTGCTGTCCCTGAGACTAGGTAGTTTGAAAAAACCTTACTACTACTACTATTATTATTATTACTATAAAAATGCAGAAAGTAGTTCAACAAGGCTGTTATCCCAAGGTTTCCTTTGGTATAAAAGAGTTAGAGAGGTTGTGGATGAAAGTTTGGAAGTATGAAAGGCGCATCAAGGTCACACTGCTTACAGAGCTCCAGGCAGTCTGACACATAGCTTGAACAGAACCTTTTCTACTCTAGCCAGAAAAAATAACATTACCAGCCAAAAAGAATCTGGATTTTTCTAGGTACCAGGATTTCAACCTTCAGTTTCACTTTTATATTTTGTCTAAATAATACTACATCCTAAATGACCTTGGGAAACAAACTAGCCATTTCAATTTAGCAAAAAGAAAAGAAATACTATTATGACCTTAAACTGTTTTCAGAGGAGGAGATCAGGGGATATCTGAAGGATGTAGTGGAGGTGAGGAGGGCCAGGTATCCCTCCAGGTACCCATGCTAACCACTACTGCTTCCTACTTGCCCTGCCTTTGTGACACCTTTTTCTAAGCAGCAGTAGCAAAGACAGCAGCAGCTGTCAAGGCTCAGGGATACAAGGCCCCCATTTGTCCTCTCCACTTGCTCCAAAGGGTACACAAGAAGGGTGCTCCTCTCACCCCACCTTGCTGTGGTTCTGTATAGATTAATAGTTTGATGTGTGCATAATTAATGTCAGCGCCCCGAGGGTACTACCAAAGCCTTAATGGCCCTGACCTGCCTTTGGGGTCTCCCCCTTCTGCCCAGGGGCTAAAGAAATCCATTTAAGCTCAGGTCTGGGCCTTCCCTTCCTGCCCAGCTCATTGGAAGTGTGCCTATTTTCAGTGCTTTCACAGGCATGCTTGCGCCTGGCCACGGCCCACGTTGATCTGGACCCTGACCTGGGGACTATCTTCCTGGCTGGACCTCAGACCTGTCTCATTACTAGGCACACCTGGCAGTCACTGGGCTATGTATGACCCTCAGCAGACCTGCTCCTGACCTGACTTCCTGGCCTGACCTTGGACCTGCCTCATCAACATGGGTTTGCTCCAGGTTGAACGTGGCTCTTGGTTGAATGTGACTCTACCCTTGGGCCTGCCCTGCTCACCTTGCTTGGGTGTTGTGGGACTGGGCCCCTGGCTGGCACGGCTCCTGCTCTGCCAGCTGTATTCTGCCCCTTGGCTCCTGGCTCCCTGTCCTTGTAGGGAACAGCCAGTCTCCACTTCTCCTGGATGATTAGAGGCTTAATTTGTGATGAAAAATTAAAGAGTTTATATAGAATGTTTCATTTATTTCTCCATGTACAGTACTGCTATAATACTTCAGGCCATGTCTCAGTTCCTGTTGGAAAAATTGTATTTTTCTCTCTTTAAATGCAGAAAATGACATTGTTTTCTTTATTTTTAAGTCATCTGTACTTACATATCATCAAAGATAAGCTTTGCCCTTCTGCAGTCCCTGGGTGTGCTGGACAGAGGTGACCAAGACTCAGTTTGGGACTTATTGCAGGGAAGAACATTTTCTGAATTGATGTGAATTGCTTTCTAGACAACAAACATCAGAGAAGACATTGAAGAATTGGCTACTAACTTCAAAAAAACAACTAATAAACAACAGAGCATCTTTGCATTGTAAATTGGCAGTTAGGTTTCCTATTTCAGGAGGGATTATGTGCAACTGTCCTGTCACTGATAGACACAAATTCACTGATATTGCTCAGAGCACTTTGTAAAGGGCTTGAGTTTCAATGTGATATACCAAAGAAATTAAGTTCAACTATCAGTAACTATCAGAACACTCTGAAACACAGTAAGTGAAATTATTAAAGACTAGATCTTTTATGGTCATTTAGAAGATGAAGTTATATCTCTAGTCTTCAGCTTCCAAACTAGCATTGGACCTTGCCTTGGGCAAAGCTCCCTTCTTTGACTCTTTTCATGCTGCACTGCCAATGTGCCTTTGTGGTATGAATTTGTAGATTTGCAGCCCAAGGTCCAGGTTTCTTTCTGCTCTGGGTCCCTGATCAGCTTGAAAGATCACTGCTCTGTGCCACAGCAGAAGCACATGTGTTTTAGCAGGGTCTCATGCTTTCCCCCAGCTGCAGCCCTGTTCTTCATGTGGCCTTGTGAGCCCTTCATCCTATCAAGTGACCCGCTGTGTGGGCTACTATGCACTGGTGCAGTGCAAAGCAGAGGGCCTCAGTTTGTTTTTTGTTGATAACCACTGCCATATGACACTGTTCTTTGTCAGGTTGCAGACAGAAATGCAATAGGACAGAAAGCTCAGACGGATAAAAGCCACTGCCTGGTTTGTGGATTCTGACTGAAATGTGAAGGATCACTTGGGCATGCCAGTTAGATGCCAGATGGGATAAAACAAAGCTAGCTTTAACATTTCTAGTTCATGAGCTCTCATCTTCTATGTGGCACATCCAGATGAGTTCAGCAGGCTAAAGTTTTCAGATGAATAACCAGATACATAAGAGCTTCATTGCAAAGGTTGTTAAAATGTTGACCAAATGGTGCATTGCTATGCTATGCAGAAAATCTCAGTGAAATGCATTTGCTAAGGGTGTGGATCATAAAGCAATCACCTTTTACTTTAGATTTCCAGCACATTTGCCTGTGAAGGATTTTAAATTGTTTTCAAGATACTCAGCGATGAATCATACCATTATGATTCCAAATGGATTATAAACCTCTAAACTTATGTTTCAGAAGTTAAAAGGTAAAAAAAATTACATTTAATCCATCAAAAAATAAATTAATGACTATTCTATATTAAAATGTCTTGTTATTGGAATGTTTTTATGTAATTAATTTTATTTCCATTTATCAAAAGCATCTGTGAGATATTATTGAAACTTAAAATTTATAACTTCTTTTTTTTTTTAATTGTCCAAAATTAAGATTATAGTTACTACTTCCCCCTCCACTCTCAAAAAATAAATATACTTAGGTATATACATATATACTTAACATAGAATATGGGGCCAGTTATCCCCACAGCAAAAGCAGCTGGAAGAGACCACTGCTCCCACTCAGATAGTTTGTTTTCCTGAAAGTTGCTTAGGCACTAATACTTAGGCTTTTGAGGCCTTTTATATATCAAATAACAAATACAACAGATATTGGATAAAATATATAAGTGGCTTCTGTAGCAAGGAGAGGAGCACAGGCCTTTCTAGCAGCAGCAGAGTGCCCTAACAAGTCAAGCCCTAGTGCTTGACTAGATGCTCCAGAAGTGGATGCCAATATGATGGTACCCAATTTGTTTCTTCTAGATATTTCACACAAAGCAGAACAGCTTCAAGGGGAGGATGTGGCAATATTCTGGCCTTCATCTTCTACCAGCAGCATCCTGTAGGCTGGAGGGTAGGGTACGATTTTGAGAGGGGAGAGAGAGATGTGAATTCCCTCAATCAGAGTAGCTAACAGGATGTTTACTTCAGCATCCTAACCACAGAACTCATGCACAGAGATGGGGGCAGCATCTACTGCCCGCTCTCTGAGCTCTGAAGGCAGTAGCTACCATGCGGTGTAGTAATATGGCCTTATCTGAAAGAATGCTCTGGACACGTTTAGTGTGAGCAAGACTCTCTGATAAGTATCTGGATACCTGGGCTCTGATGGAGCTGAGTTGTAAGGCTGGTGCTAAGCTGTTCACTGGTATCAAGAGTAAGTAGAAGTGTCTAATAAAGTTGGTTGTAAGACATGTAGGAGAACTTGTCTGCAGGCATACTCATGGTTAGGCAGTGGCTGAGTAGAGGCCCTATTATACAGTAGAGGCCTTATGTACCACACTTTTGCATGGAGGAGGCTTGCATCATGCCCAAGCAATACTCTGGAGGCCTAAAGCCATTCGTTTTGGGCCATTAGCTTTTACCTTTTGCTTATGTAGCCTTTGTTATTTGTCCGCTTTACAGCCTGCCCTCTTTCCTTTCTTGTGTGCCTTGCTAAACTCCAAACCAGCAAAACAGGACTTACAATCCAACATTCATTATTACAATGTTTTTTGCATAACATTCTGCAAAACTATCACAGACCGCAATACAAAGTGAAAAATATACAGCTAGGCTTTATATTGTGAACTACAGCATAAACTTACATTGAAGTCTCCAGGATGTGGCTGCGACTGGATTTCACCCTTATGTTTTTTGCTGGAGGAGATGGAAGGTAATAGACTGCTGCCATTAGGTCTGCTGGAGGAAGTTAAATCATCGTTGGAGTATTTGTGTTTTGATGCATCAGAGAGGGGAGAGACGGGTGACCGAAGCAGTTTCTCATTTTTATTTATTGGTATTGCCAAGCTGGAAATGGAAATTACAGTAATGGAGTGTCACAAAGCTGGGTTTGAGAAAGGTAAATGTTTTATATATTACCAAAACTTTGAATTTAAAACCTGCTGGCAGGATAAAGTCTATTGGTATCTGGAAACAAGCTTACAGTGTTGGGACCAAGAGTTCATTTACAAATTTGTATCGTGTTTCTCCTCTTTCCCTTCAAGGCAAGTTGTAATTCTGGAGTTAATATAAAGTCTGTATCAGAGTACTTGGAAAAAAAACCCCAGAGATAAATGGCCACTTGCTCACTATTTCTTAAGGGATAGCTGGAGACGAAGATTAGGCTCTGAAGTGTAAGTTCAGGTTATAGAGCCCTATTTCACCATTACAGGTGACAATTTATAAGCCATGGCAATAAAACCATATGTCAACTAAAACAGGAAATGTGTTTAAAGATGACTGGCTTGTCTTTGTGCTCAATGTCCAGGCTTTGGTAGGACTGTTTATGCTAATCTAATACAGATTTTGAAGACAAAGAAAGATAGGCTGGTAGTGCAGACAAAAGGAAACATATGCAAACAGTAGATGCAGAGAAATGTGAGCTGCTCTGTCTTCCGAAGGAGAAAACGGTAACACAGGCAGTATTTTCAGCTTGCATTTCTTAGGGAGAAGCTTGGGATGAGAAGTCGTCAGACAGACCATAAAAATATGCCCAGAAATAAACTTCAGATGCACTATCTTGAAGAAAATATTTAGCTGAAAATCTTAAAGCAACACACACACAAGTTCTTTTTAAAGGAGACAGTTTGCATTAAAACAAAAACTATGATTAAGGTCAGGCAGACTATTTTAACATACCACCTTTCCCTGTCACATTCTGCTTTATTCAGCCTATTACTTTTTATGGACAATTCTCACTTCTTTATAGTTACTGTATCAGAGAGTATGCACTTAATGGAATCACAAAAAAGAATATGGTACAAACTATATTTTATTTCAGCACTTAATTTCAGGGAACAGAGCTAATTAAATGTGCTCTTATCATACATATGTCCATTTATCTGGCAAGTCTTTAAAAACTAGCTCTGAAAGAAGCCATGAATCGTAATCCAGAACCTTTCTTGTTTCCCACAGCATAGTACCTTTAAAACACATGTGAACTCCTTTGCTTTAATGACCAGGGCTGTTTATGAAATCAAGACTCAGGGTGTGTAAGATGGACAACTGTGCCTTTCTTCTCCTCCTAAGAAAAACAGGGTCTTTAGCACTATTTTGAATGTGCAGGCTGATGCTGTCATTTCTTTTCCTCATTTCAAACATAAACCCATTCCTTAGCTAGCCATGTTTATACATCACTGTCAAAGTGTGGGCCTAAAGAATCCAAGAGACATCATAGCTGTTTGGAAGTGCACCCAAGCCTCAAAAGCTTGGCCCAGAGCTGGACTGGACAGATTGTGGCATGTGACGTAGGTTCAAGATATTTGGAGTATCTCTGCCTGACACTGCAGCCTTTCTTGTCAAACAGGGTCTTGCTTAATCTCCACCTCAGACTGTAATTCCACAGTAGGAAATGCTCATGTCTGAAGGTGATTTTGCTCCTTTCTTTTTCCTCCGCTGTGCTGACAAAACTGTCTGTGTGGCTCTGCTGGGAGCTGAATAATAATAACTCACCCCCCCCCCCC
>VZZY01005610.1:236327-292001 GCA_013400335.1 Eurystomus gularis
CCAAACACCCCTCCTCATCTATTTTCAGACAAGTTTCCTGAGTGAATTTACAGGCCACCCTAACTGGCAGCTATGCTGGCATAACTGGAGGGGGGATATGCCAGCATGAGCAGCCACTGGTTGCAAGTGTGACAGGAGGTGCTGATAAAAGTGCTGATATCTGCACTGCTGGTTTAGCTACAGCCTCAGTATCCTGGCCTCAGCTGTGGGAATATTAGCATTTGCTATCATCTCCTACAGTAGCATAAACCACAGGAACACCTTGGAAGCAGGGCGGAGCAGAGAAGAATTAGGAGGCAAATACGCATATAAGACCTTGTTTCTTTGTTTCTTTAATGTACAGTTGCTACCAGGAGTATTGAATATAATGTCAAGCAAAACACAAATTATTGTCCTTCTTCCAGGAAGCACAGAATTAACCCTGTGACATAGCAAGCTATGACAGCCATGCTATTCTCTAAAAATGAATGCGACGTGAAACATATGACTCTGCGGTAACAGGAATGGCATGCCTGCATGCAATCACCCACAGTAAAACGAACTGCTCTGTGTATTGTTTTCACTTTATGAAACATATGTGACGTGTCAGGACAAAGAAATTGAATGCATATTTTTGAATAGGCACTATATATATTAGTTTTTTCCATGATTTTTTTCCACTATTAATGACAAGAATTGCTCAAACTCATCAGTGATGTGTACCATAGAAAAGCTGACTACAAAAAATACAAATATTCTCTAATTTGAGCAGTTTCACCCCCAAGAGATAACATGATAGTATCATAAATTTTTTTTTTAAATATGGATGACCAGCATGTACTAAGCAGCATGCAGCTGAACTCTGAAAAGGTTCATGTCTAAGTATGACTGCTGGAAGCCTCCAGAGAAGCTCAGTATGATTGATATGACATTGGTAGGGGTCTGTGTGCATAAACCATGCCAGCAAATGTTAAATATTCATCATTTGTTTCATGCCATGCATCCTTTGAAAATCTCGTTGTTTTTAAAGTCTGAGTTCCTTGCCCTAAAACAGTTACTAATTACACAGACTAGATGGCTTGTGATCTCAAAATACTGGGTCTCAAATGTGTTCTGGAACTAAGTGTTGCAGGCATTGCTACGAATACTTTTATCATTCTTTTCCATAGAGTTTCTAGAAAATTGTATTTATACAGTCAAACTTTAAGTCTGAAACTTGCAACACTGTGGGGAAAGAAAAGGCTGTAAGATGGTTGCCTATGTGTGCTGGTACCTACAACACTGTGCTTGGAAATATGCCTCGGACAATCGCACTGCTCTAGCTATAATTACTCATTCCGTGAGCCTCACACTTGAACTCACAACTTCTTTGTGCAATAGGACAAAAATGCAAGTGTATAAATGTGTCAGGAGCTGCTAAGTTGTTCATTAAACCAGAAGAAAGGAGAATACAGTGGGTAATTCTTCAACATAAAATGTGGTAATTAAAAAATAAATCCTATTAAAGGAAAAAATAACACACAGCATTAAACTGCAACTAGTTATATGGCTTGGTGGTAAATAAAATGGAAAATGCTTACCTATTTTCATTCATATTGCAGTGATTTGCTGTTGTGATGCTGGGGGCAGAGGCAGCTAATCGTGAAGAACTCTCTCGCTCTAAGTGAGTCTTCTTGATGTCTCTGCACTCTTCCTCATTCTCGCACTGAATGAAGAGAAAAATAATAATCTTGTAGGTTTTGGAATTATTATAGATTTACAGGTTTTTCAGCAATTCAGGGTCTATTATTCTCTGGCATTTTTATATTGATATTAATATTAATGATGACACTTTCTTCAAGCATGTACCTAACATGGATCAGAGATGATTGGTCCACGTCTTAAAGGATAAAATCTAAAGAGTCAGTGTGTAAACAAAGGAGTAGAATATAAAACTTGAATTATTTCCATTTCTTCCCCACTTGCAGCTTGGGATATTTTTTCTTTACATTGCGCTCTTTGTCCACCTCCTGTGTGCTTTTCTCTTGCCTTGTCCTCAACCTCACACTTCTTTTGTTTCTCCCTCTCTTTTATTGGCACCAGTGACTACTCCTATACTAGTAAATAAAACAGATCAGCAACTGGTCCCGAGGTCAACCTGCATGGCACATCTCGCATCCACGTTCTCATCTCACCCCTCCTTCAAATCAGGGTATGCCACATTCAGGTTGCCTTTATGAACGGGACCTTAGTCTGGTCCCGACTGAGGGCCAGAGACTGGAAGAATAGAAGTTGACCCAGGCCAAAACCATGTTAGCAAGCATCTTAACAGTTAAACAAAGTGTGTGACTGTGTGCCATCACTGGGGACTGCACCCTGGCCCTATCTGGCCTACTAGGATGAACATAGCCAATGTTTCCTGCCATATTTAATTTCTTTATTTATTATTTAATTTCTGTGCTTAACCATCCTCCTCTATCTCTACTTTGCCCGTCTTCTTGAGATCATGACATAGATGCAAGTGATAAAAACCTCTTTCTAATTTTGCAGTTATGCCTGATAATCCATTCTTATTAGTCTTATTCATAAAGTCTTTTGGGAAGGTGGGGTTGCATATTGTGAGTTTGCATAGCAGCTGTCCCCTTGAGGGTCTTATTCCAGGCCGAGGGGCAGCTGCCTCGTATTTATTATGTTACTATTGCTTTGTATTTATTATGTTACTATTGCTTTGTATTTATTATGTTACTAAAACCCCCAATAACAGCGATGCTTTAAGACAGAAGAGTAGAAGGTAACGTGCCACAGAAAGTCAGATCAAGCAATTCTAGAATAACTGCATTTATTTTACTCTTCTGTTGTGTCCTCCTGTTTCCTTCTGGGTGTACAGCCTGGCACACTGGCATCTCCTATGGCCTAAACCATAAATATTTTGCTTCTGCCACTCTTTCTTGACCCATTTCCATCACATTGTACTTGTGCCGTTACTTCCATGCTACTTCCTGAAGAAAATGCAGACAAACATCTCAAAGTTTATCAGGGACCTCTATTATGGCTCTACCAGTGGCCAGAACAGGGTTGTCATCTTTCAGATACTAAAAAAAGAACCAAAAAATCAAAAAAGATTAAAAAATGAAAGACTGCTTTAAATAAACAGTCCTCAAAAATACACAGATCGGTCTGCACTTGTACAGCAGCTCAAAGGGCAACAGATGACTGCACAGTAAAACTGTCCAGAAATTGGGCAGATGGTGATTCCAGTTCAGAGTGACTTTTGGGGTCATACTGGTACAAACGGACCAGAAAGCCTTCTTGGAGGTGGGAGGGGTCTTCCTCTTCTGCATCACTGGTGGCTCAGAAAGTGTGCAGGAGAGACAGGGTGGAGGGGTGGAGAGAGGTCTGTGACCACTCAGCTGCTGTGATGGCGCTGCTGGGGAGGGGGCAGCTAATGGGCTACACTCCCACCTGTCTGAGGGCTCCAAGGGCTTCTGGGGTGCAAGGGAGGCAGGTGGTGGAGCCAAGCAGGTCCCATGTCTCTGCGAGTGCATCCCCCATGAAGCCAGGGATCCATAGTGAGGCTGAAGGGCTTTTTGAAAAAAGACACTGCCTCTTCTTTTTCCACACATGCAGTGATACCATGCAGACTGTGACAAGACAGCTGATAGTTGTCCCTTTGCTGACCTAAGCATCACCTCCAAATGCTCAGATTTTGACAGAAGCCTCAGGAGAGCAAACTATCCTATTTTTTCATAGGCAGTACCTTTGCTAAGGCACAGAAAGCCTTGTGCCATCACAGAACACCATCTCCAAGGGGCTGAGATCCCTCACAGCCAGGAGTTTTATCACCTCCCTGGGACGGTCAGTTCTTATGCAGTGTGCAGGGACAAATCCCAGCTCTGAAGCGCCAGCCCAGAGAAGATACTGCCATTGAGTAGTGGATGTGTGTGCAAGTGATGCTTGCCTCCCACTTGCTGGAGGCCACCCGGCCCACCCCAGTTGGTCCCCCCAAATCTCACCTTGCGTTTCCTTCTAGATTTCGGCAAACCCTTCTCCACGGGGGGGTCAGCACTACTACCCTGTGGGAGGCTAGCCACCTGGTTTGCTCCGGCGCTCATGGCCAGCGGCTCTTCAGGCAAACGCTCTGGAATCCTGGACAAAAGAGCCAAGTCAATGTTGACCCACAGTGACTTTACCTCATCACTGTCTTTCAGAGGAGATAGGAGCTCATTCCTACCGAAAGGAACCAGGGTGTAAAACTGTTCCTCCAGCTCCTTTGCTATTTCACTACTAGTCCTGGCATTAATGGAGCCAAAGGCACTGCAGCCACCGTGGGGTTTGCTGGTGGCACCGGTCCCCACGTCCTTGTTGCGTGGCTCAGCCCCAGCTGCTGCCGGCACCTTGGGCAGCGGGCGCTCCTCCCGCTCCAACTCAGAGCCTGAGTCTGAGGAGGATGATGAGGATGAAGACTCGGTCTCAATGAACTCCTTGGATTTGGGCGCCGTTTTGCTTGGTCCCCGGGCCCGACGCTTCTCACCAGCTGTGGCCGAGCGGGGCTCCCGGCGGTGCCCGGCTCTGCAACCACCACCACCACTGCTGCTGCCGCCGCCGGGCCGGGCCCTCGGCGCCTCGCCAGCCGTGCTCTCTGGGAAGCTGTGGCTCCCGGGGGGCTCCTCCACACTAGGGCAGTGGGGGCCGTCCCCAGCAGAGGTCCTCTCCACACGCCGCGGTGCCTTCTTGCCCGCTGCCCGCCTTGGAGGCCCGCCTTGGTCAGCAGCGGGGGGTGACTTTTGCCGGCTGCCCTTGCTGCCCGGTGCTTTGTTGGCGGTCCTGGGCCGTGGTCCGTCCCCAGCAGCAGCAGCAGTGGCACGGCCCTCCCCACCACGGTGCTCAGCTGGGCCAGTGGTGGAGGTCTTCTCGCTTTCCTGCAGCTCCGCTTTCACGCAGCCATAGTAGGGATGGGCCTCCAGAGCTGGGCCGTCATGGTGGGTCAGGATGGGTGCTTTGTGTGGAGTGACTTTATTCAGCCACTTGTCCAGCTGCCACTTGTTGGATGAGGGTGGCTGGGGCTGAAAAGGAAACAGATAGGAACAAGCTTAGAGCTGAGATCCTGCTGCCCTCACCCCCGGGGCTTACTCAAGGACACCAAAATGCCAGGTCCCTCCTGGTACCACAGAGGTTTTCTTCTGGTCACAGAGTTGCCCCCAAGGTGTGGCAACCCCCTGGCACTGGCCCAGTGTGGAGGGAAAGGACTCATGGGGCATGCTGTGCAAGTGGCTGTATTTTTGGTTTTAGAATGAGGTTGGGAAGGAGGATGGTTTCCATGATTCATTTCTAAGTATGATTCATGCAGCACTACTGGTGTTGACTTTACTGGGAAATACTCCCAAGTTTCCAAATAGAAGAAAATATAACAGTGATAGGAAGGGAAAACAAGGCAGAGGTATGGCTGAGGCTAAGGGAAGAGAGTTAGTAGGAAAGCTAGGGATATGTACATTGTGTCCTGCACCATCACAACAAATACAAAAAGTATTTAAAAAGGATACGAAGAGGCATGTAGTGGGGAGCTGGAGGGCTAAACAGTCTGTTCCATAATCTGTCTGGTATTGACATTGTAATCCTGTGAGATCCCACAAACATTTGTTGTGTGGTGTTATTGTCAAGTGCTCATTTTGTGAGTATTGTGGGGCTGTTAGTTGTTCTCTTTGTTCCTGTCACAACACTATCAACTTATAACGGAGCATCTAAAACATAATGGTGTTTGGACAGTGAAGAAGTGGGATAATTATGATTTCAAATGTAACCACAGATCAGACAATGTTATTTCAGAACAATGTGCAACTGTTTTCTAGTGCTTCTTGCAATCAGTAATTTGAATGTAATAAAATGAAGAGGAAAGGCAAAAAAAACCCAGAAGAAATAAATTATGGAGTAGATGGCCAGCTATAACCCAACCTCGCAGAAGCTAATGTGAGAAGTTTCCTTAATTTCCTTAACTGGAACCAAAATTTGATCCACTAGACTATTGCATATGGATAATCAAAAAGCATGTCATGAGTCTAACATGAAAACCATCTGGAAAAAAGTTTGCTCAGGAGAGAATATCCACATTCTCAAACAACGACCAAAAAAATCTCTTACTTCTTATTTAAAGTAGGTGCCTGAGGGCAACATGGGTTTCCTGCATAGCCAGGGGCATCTCCAGTATCACCCACTGAGGGTTGTATTCACTCTACATGAAGCAAAGGCTCTTAAAACAAGCAAAAAAACTTAGACATTGGAATTCATATGATACAAATATTCCTTCTCACAAAAGTGTTTAATTTACACATTATTGAGCTAGCTAATACCTGTGGGAAGTTTTCTGTATTGCCTGAAGTTTATTTTTTCTTAAGCATACTCCTTAATATCTTACATGAGGAATTTCTTTCCTGAGCTGCAAATTTTGAAAATGGATGGGCAGTATTTCTCTTGGATGAATATAAGTTTTTACAACTATTATCTAAAATAAACAGCATTTTTTTTTGATTGTTGCTGAAAATACAGATAGATCTGTTTGGTGCCATTCATTATGCACATACTGAATTTACTACACAGATAATACAATATTCACTATGCATGGAAATCTTTCCACTGTTCAAGCATATTTAAGAAAAGGACATACATCAGAAGCATGTGGAGAAAAACATACATCTGTCCATAAGCTGCCCTCCATAAGAGTGAGGGCAGCTTGAAAGTTCAAAAAAACTTTCAGCTTTTCTCTTCTATCCCATTCTGTTTCTTTATGTAACCTTGTAATTCTTGAAAGCAGTCATTCACAAAATATAGATTTCAAGGGATCACAAACCAGTAGGAAACAGTGATTAACTGCTACAGTGTCATAACTTGGCAATGTGGTACTTTCCTAGAGCGATATGTCCGCTATTTAGGCAGAAAAAATACAGTCCCACCAACCTATAAGCCAATTATGAAATCTAAAAAAAAGGATAGAAAATGTTGCCAGCTTTGCTAATTTTGTCAGGAGTTTCAGGACACTTTTTATTTTTTTCTTAAAGCCTCAGTTCTCAGAATCATGGACTCAGATGCACTTCTGGGGTTTATATAAATAAACATTCAAATCCTGGCTGCTGAAAAAACCTTAAGGTGTGTCTGCTAAAAAACCCCTTTAAGATGCATTCACTAAAGGTAAAAAGCCTGCAACCCATCAGGTAAATTAAAATAATCCAAATTTTAAAAATCAGAATTTTGAAAGTTTTCTCACTATTTTTAGGGCCTGATAAACTTTTGGAATATTTGAGATTGTGAGTGTACTTGAGTGATGCCAATTCACTTTTGGAAGTAATTTGTTTAATAGATTAACTCTAATTGAAAAGTAGTTTACTTGGAAATCACTTAAAAAAACAAGGTACCTTGTGAGAGAAAAAAAGCTAGAGCCAAGAATGTTGAGCAAGCCTGATATAAAAAGGGATCGGAAAAATTCACTTAAAAGTTTTTGCCACTCCACTATACATGCCCAATTGCAATTATCTGTGGGATAAAAAAAAATCCCTAATACTCCAGTCCATATCACCCCCCTGAGCATGTCACATACCATTCTATGGAAGAAAAGTTGGTTTTCTCAAAGTGAGAAATTTTCAGCAGCATGTAAGGATGGAACTATACATGAACATATATCCAGAGTGATCAGATAGCAGAATGGTCTCTGTCTCTTGTTTTTTGTATTACAGAAATGTGCTGCTTCAAGGCCTTGCCGAAACCTGGGCAGTTTTGAATCGGGGTAAAGCTGGTGGTGCCCAGATGGGCACCAGTAATAGGAATAACAGTCTGTGATGAAGCTGACTTGCAATGAAATATGGGTTTGGCATGAAAACCCAAACCAGGAAACTATGAGACAGTTTCAGAGACCAATGCACCACAGGCATACACATGTGCCAGGCTTTATTGAGAAACAGAAGGACATTATACACTTCCTTGAAAATTGGGGGTGGATCCATCTGTACAACATAGACACCTATATCTGAGCTAGTCAATGAGTTACTTCTCCAGTCAGTGGACTACTCTTCTTGGGTGTGAAAAATTCCCTCCTGAAATAGACATCCGAAATAGACCAGATGAGTGGGGCCCTAAAAACATCTACTCTGCTCCACCAACTGTACAGGGGAGGCTGAGGTGATGAGCAGATGTAGGTATCTACATTAGAAATGTAAACATTTAAGTGGGGTGACTCCCACCCGCACAGCATGTCTGTATATTTCAGATCTCTTCAAGGCTACAAGTGAAAGCAGAGGCACAAGTGGCATGCATCTGAAAGAAACCTTTGTCAAATCATTATCCAGAAACACTTTCTGGGGTAAAGGGCTGTTGAACAATGTAAGTGTAAAGGGGTCACTCTATGCTTGTTATTACAAAGAGGGACCTAGGGTGTAGCTAATACCATGGTGAACTTGAAGCATGACACCACTTTCACTGAGAGATTAGATAGCCTATAATACATGCGTGTACTTGGCCCACTGTGGGGGGGAACTCAACTATCTGCCATCCCTACAGTCTACTCTGCCTATTGTAAATCCAGATACTAATTTACCCTTAAGATAACTTGCTTGTGCTACCCTGCTATCAAGGATTTCATTCAGGGCAGTCCCCACAAAAATTTGGTACCTTTTCATTGTATTTAAGGCACTGATGATGATGACGAATAGTAATTATTGTTACAACTACTACTTTATTGCTGCCATCAGCACTGCTGCTAGCGCTTTATCAAATTAGAACTAGAGATTCCCATGTGTTAAGCACGGCAGGCATATACTGTAAGAGGTAATTCCTGCCACAAAAAGTTTTCTGGCGGGAAGGGAGAGTTTGCTTTGTAGTCCTTGTCAGAAGTAGTCCACAGGACAGCTAAAGCCCATGAATCCTATTTGCAAAGGTAAAGATAGTGTCTACAGTTGGTCTAGTGGTAAAATCCCCTTTTTTCTGAGTGTACCAGTCAGGAAATTGAATCATGGCTATACTTGATGCGAAGCAAATACTTTTTGCAAAACAAGACAGATGCGGAAAACATACCCCTCCTATCCTGCAACTGTGGAACTACAACTCTTCTTCCCCTGCCTCCCTAATGAAATCTCTCAGTGCAGAAAGGCTGGTAAGGTGGCAGAAGCATGTCTTCCTATTTTATGAATCTAAGGAGAAGAGAGTCAATGCCACAGAGCACCTGAGGGAACAGCAGGGATGCACAGTCAGTGGCTCCTCAGCCACTGGTACTGATGTCCAAGCACTTGAAAGACTTGATGCAGTGGTCAGGAGGTGGCTCTCTGCTGATGACAGAGGAAGGTGGGGAAGAGCATAACCCTATAAATCACTTCAGCTTTGACCTGGGACTTGAGATGTATATCCTGTGATGATGAACAAAAAGCATATGTGAATCCTTGAAAAAGAGGAAATAATTTTAATGCTTGTGAACTAGTCACAACAGAGAGGCTGTAAAGGACATTGCACCTGGTTTGTGGGGCTGGTGGGGCCCAGGACAGGAAATTTCTCTCTTCTTGCCTGGATGCTGTTGACTAGGCACTGATGCTTTGAACCATGCAATGGATTCTTCACTTCCTTCCTGCCCATTCCTCCCTCTAGTCCTCCCTGCATAGTAGGAATTCCCCGTTGTCTAAACAGATTCAGCCTTACTAAAGGTCTGCAGGATAATTAAAGAACAAAGAAACCAAAATCTTAGCTTTTGAAATGTAGCTTTTTATATGGACTTGACACCCGGGATTTTTTCTGCCATCTGAAATAATTGCAAGGACAAGACGTCACTGTTTTCCAGAGCCCTCATTTATGACGTTAATTAAGGTCATGCAAGACCAAGAATTCATGACTTCAGCAAAGAAACAGGAGATAGAAGCCTCAGTCCCTTGCTCATAATTTCAGGTTTGGCAGTCCACAAAACTGTAACTACTCACATTAATGTCTGAGGCACCTTAATTTGTCCACATCACTGAAACCAGTCTGAATGTTGTCTCCTGTTCTAGCTCAGCCATTATTCTTAGTTTACTGCAGACATAAAGTGTAGACAGCTGAGCTAGTCACTACAGGCTCTCAATAGTCAATGGAAAGAAACAGACATTTTTAGGGTGCAATTAATCTAATCTATTTTATATGTATGCTTTACAATGGGCTGCTTTTACACTCTAGGCAACTGCATTTAGATACCTGAGGACAACTTGAGGATCTTGAAATATGAGGCTGAAAAAAAACACAGAAGAAATAAAATAGCAATTGAATTTCTATATAACCTCAAGTGCAGAAGACACACTGTCCCAGAAATAAAAGTCTTTGAGTATATGCATATAATATTTAAGATCATGGAGAAAAAAAAAAAAGAATGAATGCCTCATAATGGTCTGCAGATTTCCAGATTAAGTTCCTCCCAACCTGGAGGTACGGATTTCCTGCCCAGTATTGTGCTGGAGTACTCAGATTTGTTATACCTGAATTTATCAGTTTCTGCTAAAGCAAAAATAAAGATGTATTTGCTTTTTCTGTCTTATCTAATAGATGAAATTCATTTTAAGACTAGGACTGGAATTGAGTCCACTGCTTAAATCTAGGTGGACAGAGCATCCCTCTTTAAAAGAGCTTCCAAGGACCTGTCTCTCTCCATTTAGCATGGCATATACTTTAGAAAGATGCCTTCACTGGGTGCATAAATGAAAGTTCAAGCATTAATGCAAAGCAAACAGAACTTCCAGTCAGAGACATCACACGAACATGTTTTGAACTGGTGCCATCACTCATACGATGGGCCAGGGAAAGCACAGGTATCCTACTTCCCTGGCATACCCTGACTCTATCCATGTGAGGCCTCTCCCATTTCCCATCAAGACATGACCCATGAAAACCACTGCAGCCATCACATTTTTTGAGTCATTTACATTTTTAGATAAGCATGTTTCATACAGCATGTCCTAGAAGGAAAACCACACAAATATAATGCAAAGAGACAAGCAATGTTGGAGCAGCGCAGCTGTTTCGTGACAATGATCACTGATAACTCAGGCTCTGTACAAAAGTACACGGATCTCGAGAGGATATGTATAAAATGCTTAAGAGGGGGCATTTCTTCCACGTTTCTGTGACTCTCAGTCCCCTGTTTGACTTTATAAGATCCACAACCTGCCTCAGTTAATTAACTTCTTGCATTCCCTGGGGAATTCCTGCTCTCAGGTCTAAGCAGCACAGGTATCTGCCTAGATAGTAAACACTCCTCCCTTCCTGGGTACTATGCTCTCCTCAAATTTCCTTCCCGCCACAATGGTTCCTCTCCTTCTTCTCTTTGTCCCTTTTCTTCCACCTTCCGAGATCCCACAGGGAGAGGAGAGACCAAGCACGATCTCTCTGCAGTAATTCCAGCGGGGAACTAGTCAGAGGGAGAACAAGTTCTTAATAGGTTGGATGAGAGAGCTCAGAAATGGGAAATAAGACATGGGGTAGCTCAGGGAAGGCAACAGGTAAGAGAGACTGGAAGGAAGGTAATAGAGACAAAAGGAAAGAGAATCAGAGAGAGAGATTTAGGGAAAGGACAAAGTAAGAGGAAAATTAACTGGAAATGGATCTGAAAGTACTGTGAAGGAAAGACAGAAAGGAATATAAGTGTTAAATAAGGAACGTAAGTGACAGAACCTGAGAAAAATATATTAAGGATGTTTCTGCGACTGCTGCATTTTGCCTGAAAACATGGCCTCAAGTAACCGAGCAAAAGATGAGGAAAGGCTTGCTGGTTATTCAGTATAATTTTTCAGGGTGAGAGAATAGGTGAGGCACAGTTTTGGGGGGAGGAGTCTGGTGATTGGATGCTTTATGTGGAATAGAAAGACACACTGACTGTATTTCACATGTATTTACAACCTTGCCACTAGATTTTTGAATATTTTTACATACGTTAATGTGTGTGATGTGGCTGTGGAGTTCACAGCTTTATACTAAAGATGTGTATTGACCAAAACATGTAATAATGTCAATCCTGGCAGAAAAGCAGAGCAGAGAAAGCAGCCTTATCATGTCTGTTGATCATTCTGCAGAGGTGAAAGCAGAAGGTGGCATGGCACTGGCAGCTTAACAGTAATTTGGCTAGGGCTTGTTTACATGTGGAAATTTTCAGTACTAGCTTTCCAGACGAGAAGTTTGGACTTAATGTTTTGCACCATGAGTAATCCAGTTTAGCCCATTTTGCAGGTGGATTAAAATAAATCACACAAAGGCAGCAGTAGCAGAGAATAATTCACTTAGAGAGGTGAGGGAAGTGCATGAGTGAAACCCAACTATTTTGCTTTAAAAATCCACCCTCAAGCTGATATTATAATAGATTCCCTGTGTAGAGAAGCCTTCAGTTCCCTTGCAGTGCTGGGAGCCCACATCAGGACTTACTTACACACTAAGCAAGCCATTGCTATGGAGGCAGAGTTGCACAAAACTTCAACCAAGCTGTGAGCCTCACAAGGCACTCCACTCACCTCCAGTTTCAGGAAAATATCAC
Source organism: Eurystomus gularis (assembly GCA_013400335.1). Taxonomy (NCBI): domain Eukaryota; kingdom Metazoa; phylum Chordata; class Aves; order Coraciiformes; family Coraciidae; genus Eurystomus; species Eurystomus gularis. The sequence goes on from VZZY01005610.1 coordinate 248,803, forward strand.
AGAGTTATTTCTTTCTTCATTTTTGTTTCAAATGCTTTAATCTGCCCCAGGATTCCCTGCCACTTGCATGTCACAGCATGCCAGGAGGAGGATCCCTGGGCCTTTCTCCTCCATTTTTTCATGCATCTCCCCACAGCCTCCTAGTGTTGGCTTGGCTGGAAAAAGGTCTGAGTGGGCGTAATAACAAATTGCTGCCCTAAATCATAAAGAGCAGAAGCCCTTACCTCTGGGCTGGAGTAATGCGAGGGCTTGCTGCCGTCACTCTCGCTGGAGCTGCTTTCGCTTTCTGAGTCAGACTCTGAGCTGGTCTCGGATTCACTGGAGCTGCTGCTGCTCGACCCCTTGCTGGAGAGTCCCGAGGCTCGGGCGTTGGACTGTGGCCCCACCAGGCTGCCAGCCCCACGCACAGCCCATTGGGGAGGGGAGAGAGAAGAGGGAAGAGAAGAAAACAAGAACAAGAAAACACAACATGTAAAAACCATGGTGTTTTAGGGACCGTATGTATCTGAATGCCTGTGAGCTTGTCTCTGCTGCTAATGAATGGCAAAGTGAATCCAACATCACATTATTGTAATTGGTGGGAAAATACGGGGCTGCCCTCATATCCATTTAAATCCATAGCCTTTGCCATCTCTTCTTCATCTGAGGGAAGGTCAGGTTTTCTCTTCAGCTTGTCTCTTTTCTCATTCAACAGACATTTTAGGATATATTAAAATTAGCAAATGTTAAAAAAACGAGTATAGAAAGCAGTTTTACACTGTCTAATGAACACTGCACAGAGGTGAAAGCAGGAGATGAAAAGGTGAACAGTTAAGAAACGGAGTTGAACTCCACAGTACCAGTCATTTATAAGTAGTAATAGCAATAATGATAACAATAACAATAATAATACATTCTCACTGGAGCTTTCGACCCTCATCTTTTTTTCTGCACGCTTCCTCACCTACCTGTAAATGATGTGGTTACCTGTATATACCATCTTGATATTGACAACTGCAAGACCTAAGACTCTGATCCTGTAAAAACTAGAAGAGCTCAGGCTTGTGTTTTTGCATGTCAGCAGTGCAGTGCTGTCAGCAGAGCTACCTGCCTTCTTAAAAGTTATGTTTGCATGTAAGTGTTTGTATTATCAGGCCTGACAGCAGAAGAAATGTATACTTTCCAGAAATAGTTGACCATGCATATTAAAAATATCATAGTCATAAAGACTTGAGTGTGAAATGTCCTATTAAGTTATCCAGCTTATTCCTCAGGCAATGGAAGATTGTTCCCTCTAGCAGGGTGCATTTTCTAGTGAGTTGTCCAATTTGATTTTAAATGACTTGAATGCAGCTTTTACTTTTACCCCTGGGAAACTTCTCTGCAAACTAACCCAAATTCCATTGTCAGAAGTTTCTCCCTACATTCAACCTGAAGTTGCCCTTTTAAAATTTATTATCGTTACTTATTATTTCATCCTATTACTAATAGTTACTATGATAAATTATCCTCCTCCCTTTTTGCTTTCACATATTTGCAGACTGTTTTCCTGCCCTACTTCAGTCATCTTTCAGACACATTTACTTCTTCTGATCTTTCTTCATAAGTCATTATCTCTGGGGATATGGGATCATTTTTATGGCTCTTTTCTGAACTCATTCCAATTTGTCTATATCTCTCTGATAACAGGATGCCCAAAACGGAGTGCAGCGTTATAGATGGGTTCTCACCACAGCCCCACAATGAAGGGCTATTACCTTCCTGCTCCTTGATGTGTTGCTTCTGTAAACATATACCAGAGCTGTGATGGCATATATAGTCCATTAACACTCCTACATCTCTTTCAACGCTGCTTTCTCCAGAGTTCCTCTACTGATAGATACATTTTAGATTATTTGCTTCCAGAGAGATTAGTTTGCTTTTTTTCTTCACACCAGATCTCATATTCTTCTTTACTGCACATGCTTCTAGCACCTTTTGATTTATTTCTCTGCCCTCGGAGGTGTCTGCAGCAACTTCTAATTTAGTATCAAATGCAAACTTAATTAAATGGTTATTCACTTCCTTTTCCAGATCATTAATGAGACTGTTAAATAAACCCCACATGAAACACACCAGTACCCTAATAACCATCTCTTCCCAACTACATTCACTGCTGTTTATCATTATCCTTGTTTATGCTTCATCAGTCCAATATTGTGGCTAATGCAATATGATCTTGGAGATGCAGTCTGTGAGAAATAATATCTAATAAATAATTACAGTTCTGCTATGTTGCACCTAATGAATTGTCTTTACTTGCTAATGGTGCATTTCATTCTGGAAAGCTCGTACCTGACACCTTGACACAGGCCACATATAATAGGCAATTTCTGGGGCTTTGAAAAGAGGCCAGGCCATCAGAGATGCAGTTTCAACCCCACGATTTCCCATGGACTCATGCTTCCTGGCCCTATCCCCACCTCCCCTAATATATGCCAACCTTTTCCCACTGGACCACCTGTTTTTGCACAAGCCAGCACTTCTACCACATCGCCTTTACTTATAGTGTCCCCCTTGCCTTTTGCAGGGAAGCGGCACAGCTGCTCCAGAGAGCTTCTGGTTGCTTGGGGATTACCGATGCTGCTGGAGAGCTTTGTGCACTCTTTAAGGCACAGTGGGCCTAGGCAGTGCAGAAAACCTCACCTGTGATCTCACCTTACTAATTAGAGAAAGTAAAATAAACAGAAGAGGGAGGAACTGACATCCTTTTATATTTTTGACCTTTATTTCCATCCCTGTAACTGTCAGATGGTAGAGAGAAGTAACAGTAAAAGCTCATGCTCTGGCAGGATGGCTTGCTGCTACACGTGTGCTCGTAGAAGTGCCTGCCAGCTCTTGGGAGGCAAGAGATCCGTCATTGCACATGGACATTAAAGGTACCATTTACAATGAGTGCCTTTAAAAACTTGCCCTCTGCTATTCTTGTTGTTATTCATGATGTCTCTTCATCCAGCCAGGTAGGTGTGGTAAATACAGGATTTTCAGGCAGCCATTTGTATAACAGCACACAGAGGTGCCTGGAACAGAAACAGCTTATAAGCTTGGAAAAATTTTCTTTCCCAGAAAAGGAAAATTGATGTTTTGTGCGCTGCTTTGGGACAACACAGTTTTCCACTTGTACAGGTTGCCCAGTAAACTCAAGATATAAATTGTTCACTTATATTAACAGATTACAGTCAATCCCTTGCTAATAAAATAGTGAGAGCTATATAAAGGCTGTTGTGAGCAGGATTTCTGGTTTTGATTTTTTTTTTTTTCCTAAGGGAATATGAAGAGGTAACTGCCTTTTCTGACAGTGTAGCTTAGGGAATGCTTTTGACAGTATCCGACTCTGATGGATTTCCAGTCCTCTCCACAACAGCATCGTGACTGTTGCCTGAAAAGTTCTTCAACATCACAAAACATCTGCACATTTATGTCCTGCCCCTAGTGACTGTGGTTTTAACTTTTAAACCAGCATTTTTGTTTGGCATTGACTGAAGTATTTCAGAATTGCTATATAGCAGATGAGGGAGAAAAAAACCCCACAGTAATAATTCTTTCCTGTTGTGACATGAAATGTTTTTCTAGGCTGCTGAATAGGAATTGTTACTACAGCCATAGATATAAAATACAACTGTTGGACTCTTCACAAACATCTGGAAATCTATGTTTGCTGCTCTAATGGTAGCCAATATACTACAAAAATTTAACATTACAATATTTTCTTATTTATGCTGATACTGTTGAATTTGCCTGTCCCCCTTCTACCTCTCCCATTTTAAAATATAGCATATTCTTATAAGAATTCTCAGTATATATAGTAGCCAGGGTGAAAACAGTTACATATTTCTTCATGCATTCTTATTAAAAAACAACCATTATTTTAAATTGGTAACTTCCATTTTGGACTGTTCTTTCTAAAGTATGTAAACAAGATCATGCAGTCAAAATAAAAGACTGATTTATATTTTAATGACTGCGGCACATAACATTCTTGCACATTTTGCTAATGGCTTATGCCCCAGAATTAATTACTACATCATAGAAATGATATTTTCATTTTAAGCAATTCAACAGCAATTTGAGTAAGAACCACTTTTCTTTAAAGCCCTTGATCAGAACACGCACTCTCTGGGTTCATAGAGATAGTAAATACCTTGTAAAGGTGCCAGAAATTTAGTAATAAGGTCACTTAATAACCAAGACACTACCTGAAGTTTCTGATTAGACACCTCCCATCATCCTGGCTACATCGGACTTGGGCACTTAAACACTGCAAATCTCCAATCACCTATTTTCCTGCACTGCCTAGTGGACAAGTCACTCTGCTCTGAAAAACTGCTAGATACCTTTTATTCTCTATTCTTCTCAGATACGCAGGTTCAGAAACACAGTGATTAGGGAGATTGATACTTCTTCCCCACTCAAACTAATTTGTGATCCAAGTTCAGAGGCATAGCCATCTCAATCCCTGGAGAAGCCTGGAAGGTTAGTTGTGGTGGGACCAGTTCTTAGCTCCATCAGACTGCGTGGCCAGCCTTTGAACAGCACCAAGGTGGTTTAAACACTGGTGCAGGAAGGTGCAGGCATTTGCTGTTCAGTCAGTGGAGAAAGATTCCCAAATCAGATTGCCTCAGTGGCCCTCAGGAGACTTCTTGAGACCTCAGGAGACCTCATGCTGGATCTGGGTCCTACACTATGCTTCATACTAAGATGCTGCTTACAGCTGAACTACTTTCCACTACAATAAATCATGGTGTTCAGCACTGGCCACCAGAAGTTCCCCCGGCAGTTAAGCATATGCTGCATTGCAGGAATTCAATCTCAGTGTTACAAAGACAGGCAGCATGGATGCCTGATCAAGGCACTGGTAAAACAGATGTGGTTCGTTACCAAACTGCAAGTATTTGGGAACAATATTTTAAAGGGATTTGAAAGAGAAAAATCCACCCTATGCTGAAGAATTGTGATCCCAATTCTTCACTGCATTACAATATGAAAGCACTTTATACATACTTTACAGAGGTATGAATGTATGAATGATTCAGGTGTGAATGATTATCAGGAATGCAAATCAAGGGAGAATCAGGCCTTGAAGAAAAGACTGTGCTAATACAGCGTATCAGAGCAAGCCTGTGGAATGGTTTTCCAGCCACAAAAGCTACACAAATGCTTGTGCTTCATATTTGGAATCCAGTTGGTCTGTGTATTCTCACTTTGCAAGAATTATATCCAGCACCTTCTTACCAAAAAGTTCAGTAACCCCATCAGACACTATCTGCTGTGTTTGTTTTCGTGTTTGTTTTCATGTCTGGAGATGGAAAAATTATTTGGCCAATGTCATCTGCATAACGGTGATCATCTAAACTATTCTTCTAAATCTCACCCTATGGTACTATCCAGCAAGCACTGTGCAACTACCAAGTGGCTCTGACTCTCCATAAGGAAGTGGAATGCAATAACTAGTGCAAAGACCTGACTTGAATAAACAGATGACACTGTTAGGGATCACACTGTCAACATTGAGAGGTAGACATAGAGAAGGCGATCTGAATTTGTAGATGTCACAAAAGTTTGATAAAATCCTAAGAAAGGCTGTACAAATGCTTGCAGTATTTTAAATACCCAGAAAATATATCACTGGCTGGAAGATCAAGGCCAATTGTGGGAAAACAATGCTCTGAAACAGACACCAGTCCCTTGGCTGGTATAAACTGTCATAGCTCCATTGACTTCAATTAGGCTGCACTGATTTAAATCCATCAGTAAATCTGACAAAAACTCTGAAATATTTCAAACTCAGTGATGAAAACATATTCCATGGTTTAAAGGAACTCTGTTGACAGAGTCTCTATTTTTATTCCAGATTAAAGTATCTGAAACAGCACTTCCTTCTTCCCTTGAAGCCAACCTAAAACCCAGCAAAGGTCTTTTACAGACAACTCTTTATCCCTTTGTTGTGTGAAGCAAATTCCACATGGTGCTTCCTCAAAGCACTGAAAACATTGTGCCAAGATCTGTATAATTATCTCTGCTGCCTGGCACTGAAGATATTGCACGTCTCCCATGCACACAGTAGGAAATTCCTGTGCTGATAATAGTGAATGAATCACAGAAGTAATGGAAAAGCCCACTTCTTGCTGCTGCCCCTGTGTATTTTTCAAATTCTGTTTCAGTGAAGACATCTGAAGCATGCTTACCATGGGGGTCTATCTGGACTTGCAAATCAGGCCATCCCAATGTTGTAACAGAACATATGGGGATATTTTCTGAGGCAACTGTAGAATGCCAAGAAATAGCTCCGTAAGGATAGCCTACAGAATGAAAGTGGATGTTGTCCATTTGTTTCAGGCCAAAATCAGGCTGATAAAAGGGAGATGATACCACAAATTCTAGAATATGCACCTGCTTGAGGACAGCCAGATACCTCCATGGTTTAAAATATGAAGGCTGGTTCTGTACTTAACATACAAATGTGGGTATAAGGAGCCTCTGCTCTTGTTTTAGCTCTGACATGTCAAGTCTGAATGATCAAATCAGCCAGCTCTTCCAGGGCTCTGGTCACCATCCTAGTCATACACAAGGGTGATGAAACTCATCTAACTTCAGTTTGTTATGAGACATCCTTTGTTTTCCTTTAAAAAGCACTTGGATATCCTTGTTCTGAACACAGTACGGAAGAGGCACAAATTTATGATTTTGTACCTCTGCTAACCGAGAGCATGAAACCAATTAACTGTCTGAGTACTTTACAGTTACCGGTTGTCAAAACCTATCGTTCATTAACAAAAAAAGCAGCTAGCCCTGCCATGGCTGGCTGTTAGGGCCTGAAAGCAAAAAAAAAAAAAAATGAGGCTGGGCACTTCCCTTTCTCCAGGTAAACGATTTCCCAGGAGTCTGTTAATACCTTTAGGAAACAGAGAAATGTTTTCATACCTCATTCCTATAATGGATGAGGTGTGAAATGGGAGTCATGATGAGTGAGAGTCCTGGAGGTTGTTCGGCTTGTCACAATATATAATGCTTCTGTGAAAGCGCTGCATTACCTTAGCTGCACCACCTTTGCACAGCACAAGTAATAAAGCACAGCTGCCAAAAACAGAGTTCATAGACTCCACCTATATTTTAACACTGTCCTTGGGAGTTGCTTAAATAGTTTGTGCTGACAAGACTGCAAGTATCATCTGATAATGCAAACCTAAGGTAAATCAGGTCTCTTCAGAGAGTCAGGTGTGCCCTGCGCAATTGCAGCTTAATTTCCAGAATAGTCACCAATGAAAAACAGATTGATAGGAAAGGCTGTTTAGAAAAACAAGCTATGAAGCTTATGCACACATATATACAAAAATCCCCCAAGAACATTCAGTCTGGCTAGGGAGTATCTGCTTAAGGCCTGCTTGATACTGAAAGCAGCAGAATCACAACTCCCACCTTCAAGGAATATGGTAGGAAAGAGAGAACCACCAAAAAGACCCTTGACTAAAAAAAGCCTCTGAAAATGAATTGCTGTATAACAATTAATAGTGACATCTCCATATAAATAGCTCTATCAGGAGGCGTGTGGGCCGGGATATCTGAGATGAAAGGGTCCAATAGACCTGGAGCAGCATTAGCGTGGGGATGAAGTGATTAGTCAGCAGGCTGACAGCTGTGTTAGGAGCCTGGTGCCAGATTCCAGTGTATGCTTTCCACTGCTGCCAAGTGTTTGCTTGTCACTCCAGATAAATGGAGCATCAGCAGTGTTTTATTTGACCTGCTCACAAGAAAAATAAAGCAACTCCGACTTCCTCAGTGTGTTTGTCGTTGACCTTGCATCAGCTGAATATAAGCAGAGAGATTCCCTGGTCCGGGAAGGTTAACTCTTTAGTAGAAGAGGAGTGATAGAGTCTTTTTACCTTGGTGGTATAATTAGTCTCTTAATGGCTTGAAGTACAATGACTTAAAAAGAAAAAGTGACAGGCACAGCCTACATGTCCTATACTGTCCTTGGAACATACCCTTGGACCAATGGCCTGGAGAATGATGAACAGCTTTGAGAATAGTCCGTGAAGAGCCACCCTCCTGCCTCCAGTGTAAAACCAGGAAACCACTTCTACAGAGACTTTTGGGGGGAGGAGGGAGCAGGGGCTAGAAATAGATAGTAAGTGGATGAAGTTGTTGAGAAGCTCCAGTCAGACAACATCACTTTTGATTTCTGCATGTGACCAATGGCAATGGCTTTTGTGTGTTTTATTTAATATGTATCCCATAAGTTTTATTTTTCTCTTTTCTTCATCAGTTTGGTCACATTAGGAACTTTCTGTTTGAGATCCCCTCTGTTGTCTGGTTGAGGCCAGCTTCTCTGCTGGGTGGAAATCAGACACAGTGTCTCTGAGTTACACATCTGAAAGGGAATGTAGAACACACACTTCTTTTGACCTTTAAAGCTCTCAATGTGTGAAGGTTCTCCTTCATGGTGGCTAAGAGTGAGAACCACACTCTGGAAGAAGCATTACTCAAAGGACTCTCTTGGGAATATATCCTTTCCTCTTGGAATCTAGCCCTCGCATGAAATCAAAAGTTCCAGAGAAGGAGTAAGAAACCTAAACAGACTTTGTAAGAAGGAAAAGGACTCCTTTGGGCACTTGTAGATATATGGTACTAGTGCTGAGACTGTGATCAGGCATAGTTTTTCCATATCCAATAATACTGTAGCTTTGGATGTTTTTCTGGCATTCATTGATTCCTTGTAATAACCTTGTAATAAGTGCATTCTTCTGGACACTGAGACTTTCCAATCTTTCCTCTTTTACACCTGTTTCTCCTCCCTCCTGAGTTTGAGGAAGCTCCTTTCCTGGTGGCATCAGTCATTGCTGCATACAATTGCCAATGGTCTCCAGAGAACATGAGTTCATTTGCCCAAGGCAGATGAGATTACTTAGGTTCACTGGAGAAGGTAAATATCACTAGCAATGAGCTCTGTTCCACTTTCCATGAAGTTAAAAACATGCCTGCATTTTCTTGGTTTGCCTGGTAAGTCAGTCATAGAATAGAAGCTTGGGGCGCATCTGTCAGAAGGTCTCATTAGAGTGGGCTAATGTGGAAGTAGAGATGTCATGAGGCTCTGCACAAGTTCTTTTGGTCATACTCAAGGTGCTGAATCATACCATGTGAAGAATGACTTCTGGGCTTTCAAGAGAGAGGAAGAGCTCCACAGGGGTCCCTTTTTCACAAAATCTTGATGTCACATATGACAGAAGGAGGTGAGATCTTTGTGCATTAACAAAACAAAAAATTAGGAAGTTAACACTTGAAACCAATGAAAATAAGAGGAAAGGCTCCAATTTAGTGAAGGCTGAATAGAAATACAGAGTGTAAAGAGTGACAAGGACTAAGGTTTAAAGGCCAGCTGGGTGACCACCTGAAGACCTCAATGAAGCCTATTTTCTGACTTTGTAAACAAATAAGTCATGTGACTCATATAGTCAGGACTCCACCTCTTGTGCAGGGCTTAAAAAATCTAAAAAAAAAACCTAGACGAGTTAAATCAAGGGAGAATTGGACCCTCTTGGTCAGATCTTGTATAGCTGGCCAGTGAGGTAGAGGACGGTGGGTTTATAGACATACAGTTTTACTGCCCTTAACTTACAACAGCACCTAACTACTGTCTAACTTCAGCACTTAAAAATGCCTTCTGCAGATTTCTACCTCTCTTGATGGACTAGAGGGAATCTAGGATCCTAAGGATCACTTATACAGTATGCCTGGCATGCCCAACATGACGTGCATCATGATCTGCATGGGAAGCAAGGGAGGTTTAGTTCAGATTCCTCTTCATAATTCTGCTTTCAAGGTTCAGTCAGCTCTCTCCAATTGTCCTAAGGACTGGGGATGGCATGGAATATGAAGACCTATATCCACTCCTGACTCAGTACTCCACTGTTTTACTAGAGTGCTATTAAAAGCTGATTCTCTGTCAGATTCAATGATATCAGTACCACCCTCCACTAACATTTTGAAGGTGATTCCAGTGGTTTGGTCTTTGATGGTGTAGGCTTCAACTCACTGGGAGAGATGTTGCAAAAATAAAGGTAATTAAGCACTGGAACAGATTATCAGTGAAGATATGGAACATCAGTCAGGGTAGGTTCAGAAACCAAGTTAGGCAAAGAAGCAATGCAAAATGTTCTATAGAGTGCCACTATCCACTATCATAATCATAATCCATTATCTTCAAAATGTCTTATCAGGAAAATTTAATACCACTTCTCTGTAAATTAGTCTGGGTGTTGCTTTTCTTGTCTCATTTATTTGCTAAAATGTGAAGTATACATGTGTGGGAGTCCACAGCTGGTCTGAGGACTCAGGGATGGACCTTAGCTTTGAGCAGATAATGATGTTTCCCTGAAAGAGCCTGGGAAGCCCTGAGGCTGAAGAGTCCCAGAGAGTGAAGGAGATAAGAGGCCTAACGAGCAAATTCCACAGAACAGCAACCTGGCAAGAAGTCAGTGCAGGAGCAACAACCAATCAGCACGTGTAAGGAGAATGGACTGAGCTATCCTACAATAACGAGAGCTTGAAGAATATGTGCTACCAATTAGAAATTGTTGCTAGGTAAATGATGTGCACAATGTAACCAATAGCAGAATAGCTTGTACTGCGTGCTATGCCAAAGAGAATATAAAAGAGCGATGTTTTACTAAAAAAACTGCTTTCACTTGATCACATTGATCATGGTGTGATTGACCCGAGCTACTGCATACACGTACACCTTTCCAAGAAAACAGCAATTTTTGCTTGTGCGAGACAGCTTCATCAAGTCACAGAAGACAACCACTGCAGTGCAGACTAGGAAAATCCTTGTCTGCATTGGCCTACCATTACCTTATTTCAGAGTTACTGTTAACGTAACTCATGCTGTGGTTGACCATGTAAAGGGACAGCCTTTTGTAATCTTCAGACACAGCTGTACCTCGCTTCAGCACAACAGTCTTTTGCCTCAGTCAGCAGAGCCCTGGGTATGGTTCTGCCTTGCAAAACCTTTTGCTAGGCTCTGAGAGTCCAAATACAGATGAACTTGTGCAGATAAAATTACTAACTACCATAATGGCTGTCCAAATGGGTGCAATAAATTTCAGCGTGAGACAAACTCTCTCAGGTTTCACTGACTCTTAATGTTGCTGCTGCCAGCTTTAGTGTTACTCTTTGACTCAAGCCATATTCTGTTGTTTCCCAAAGGTCTTTTCGGCCCGTCAGCTCTAATCAATATGCTGCTTCGAGAAGGAGCTTGTTTTAAGTAGGTTTGCTCACCATAAAGAACCATATAAAGAAAATTCGACTTCTACTCCTTGTCAGCATATATCACTCCCTATGCAGAGCAGCATTTAGATGGTCTGTTAGTTGAATCCAAGTGCTCTCTTTTATATGTTTCAAAAAATGACAAATGCCTGGAAAAAATGCATAGTTGTTCTACAGAAGACATTAGGCAGACTCGGGAATGGCAAGCAGAGCAGCTTATAAAGCCCAGAACTGTAGCAGAGAGGATGTTAAAAGCTAATTAGTTCGAGATTGCTTGAAGACTTGTGAAAGATTCTTCTGTTCTCCTTTCTGATCTAAGTACAGCCTGTTTTCCTGCAACATGTAAAACTATTTTAACATGTTTTTAGAAAGAGTTACCTGGGTTATGCTGTTTACCTCTTATTGCCATCCTAGGTCAAAATAAAGGATGTTTAAAAACAATTTTCAGCTGTTGAATATTTGCCTGTCGTGTAGCCTTAGGTTTTCAGGTGTCTGAGCCACTGGGAAAAAAACTTCACCCATTCTGACCAGGCTCAGATTCTTGTTCCCTTATTCTGTCTTAGTAGCATCACACTTTGCAACTTAGATTGGAGTACCCAGAATTGCTCCTGAAGAGCAGGAACGGTCTATCTAGTGAGGGTATCACGATCAGACCCACTGTAACCCAGAAATGCAGTGTGCAGATACTTGATGAAGGATTCCAAAATAGAAAGCAGCCCTTACTAGAAGCCTTTGCTGTGCCTTCCTCAGGCCTATGAAAAACAATGAGTAAGTACAATAAGGACAAATATATAAATCTATGTTAAGAAAGAGTTATACAAATTGCCCTTTACAATTGAAAGGAAAAATCAAATGTGAATTGCATCCTTTTGTTAGATGTCATCCATGGAAAGCAACCTTGAGGTTTGCTCATGCACAACACAGATGAAGGGGGGAGGCAGAAATAAATTACAAAGTAAATATAGTTTTATTTGCTGTAGTAATCTAGAGTGTGGTACCCATGTGTCTGGACTCAGTGGCTCCCCAGCTGCACCCTCCTGCAGGATGTTATCAATCCTTTATTTCTGTGAAATATGCTACCAACTAGTAGGAAAAGCACTAGAAATGTATGACATTTTAATAAAAAAAATTGGTCTTACACCATGCTGTGTCCTGATATAGTTAAACTTATATCTTCCAATATACCTTTCAATCCGTATCTCGTATGTTTTGCTGTTCATTAACTGCCACACATCTTTTTAGGTTTCTTGTGAATTTACAATATCACTAAGGCATGCCTAGGTGCCTTTGCCTGTACTTCAATATTTATTTTGTTCTCCTTGCCTCTCCCAGGGAAGCAGAAAGGAAATGCACACGTGATAGTGGGGGAAGAGCATGGGAACAAGGAGAAATAGTGCTCATTGGTGCTGCTTCTCCCTGCCAGTGCCATAATAAGTTGTTGCTGCCTTCTTCCTCTAGACTAATAGTCCCTTTCTTGCATCCTGGTCTTACCGTAGTATCTCAAACACCCCTCTGCCTGCCTGAGGTCCTGCATGGTTTAGGATGTGCTGTGTGAAGTGGTCGGCCTCTTCAGAGCATAAATTTGCATTTAGCAGTGTGATCCAGCAAGGAGAATATTAAAAGTGTAGGATTCAACATGTGTTGCTGCTAGGAGTTCAGCGCCCTGCTGTGAGGATATAGATTCAGTATTTCTTTAAAATTGTTATCAGGTCACCTGCCTGCAGCTGGGAAACAGCTGGCAGAAGGTGGAAGATCCTGCAAAAGAGCTTTGCAAAGAAGATGAGATGGACAGATAGCTTTCCAGGAGAGTGTGGTTTTCCATAGTCAGTTAAGCAGGAGAGTAAGTCTTTGGGATTTTTATACCACCCCAACATTACTCTAAACCTTGCTAGACAAGCCTCAGCTTGGGGAGAAAGAGCAAGTGTTGGGTCTTTGCCATTAGCTTAGACACTAAGGGAAAGAGCTAGATGACTCTGTTGATAACTAACTCAAAGACCCCACCAGACCTTCAGACAGTTTTATGAATCATAGAAGTCATTAAAAATAGCCAGTTCCTCAGGGGCAAAGTAAAAATAAAACCCCAGAAGAATGAATCAGGGCAGGCATCTCCCATTCCTAAGAGCACTCTGCCGACATTCTGCACAGGGAACTGAAAGGGAATACTTAGGAGTGAAACTCCCAAGCAGTATAACCAAATACTTTCTCAGTGAAGGGGCGAGCACTTTCTTACAGACATAGACTGCAACAAGAAAGATGGGCTTTGTGTACAGCTCAGAGACACTGAACTTTCAGACAGTTGACTCTGAGACTTGCATGTCACATGCAGAGTCAGTGAGACAGTGTTCCCCTTTGCCTTTGCACTTGGCCTTTCTTTTCCTTTTCCCCTTGCATTGTCTTACCTTTTTTTTTTTTTTTAAATGGATAGAGATAACATTTATTTGCCTCTGTGCCACTGTCCAGTGCCTGCACTCTATCTCAGCAATCTTTAGCTGCCCTATGCCATATGAACCTGTCAGACCCCTAAAGATGTCTTACATATCTTAGGACTTCTCAAGAGACTTTAGATGGCTGTGTTAAGGAACCTGAATCCCATCTTAGCTTTGTTACTTCACTTTTGTGACGAAATCCTTCCAAAGCAGCCCAAATGTGAAACAAAGCATTACTATCTTCCTGGATCTGCAGGCAACCAGAATTGATTCTGGTTTTATTTATTGATGAAATGTGTAAAATTTCCCAACAAAATAAGCTTTATAGGGATGTTGACTGCAAAATGCAATGGTAGTTTAAATGTAAGCATTCATTTATCTTAACTGGAAAGATTTCAATAGTGAAAAATGTGAATTATGAACTGGGACAAAAGGTAGACAAAAAAGAGGATGGAGGAGAATCATAAGCAGTGGGAAGGAGAGGAAGCTTGCAGAGACAGTTTTTCTGTAGTCTGTGGGGCTGGTGGCTGAAACATGTACAGCAGGCAAATGATGCAGATCTGCCCAGCAAGGTGCCTCCCTGCAACACTAGACATAATTTTTGGACTTCTGCGGCCCAGGCTTGGGAAGGCTCAGGCAAGACTCCATGCACCAGTATAAGCAAAGGGCATTGACTGTCTGGAAAGCAGTTTTGCAGACAAGATCCTGAGAGTCCTGATGGACACCAAGCTCACCACAAGCTAGCAATTAGCTAGCAAGTAGCTAGCAAGTAGCTCGCCTCATTGCAAAGGCAGCCAACAGCACCCTAGGCTGCAGTAGGAAAAGGTTGCCAGCAGGTGGGGGGAGGTGATCCCTTCTCTCTGCTCAATCCTGGTGAGACACATCTTAAAAACTGGATTCCGGTCTGGACTCTCCAGCACAAGACAGACATGGAGCGACTCCAGCAAAATGCCATGAAGATGATTAAGGTATTGGAGTATCTTTCACATAAGAAGAGGTTGAGATGACTGGAAGGGATAAATACCTGATAGAAAGAAGTAAAGAAGACAGAGCCAGGCACATCTCAGTGGTGCCCAGTGACAAGATGCAAAGGGCAAAAACTGAAATATGGAAAGTTCCATTTAAATATAACAAAACTGTGAAGATGGTCAAACACTGGAACAGGCTGCTCAGGGAGGCTGTGAAGTATCCATACTGAGAGATATTCCAGACTCAACTGGATACACCCCCGACCAACTGCTTTTGGAGACCCTGCTCTGAGCAGAAGGCTGGATTGGATGATCCCCAGAGATGCCTTCCAGCCTCAGCTATCCTGTGACCCTATTCACTGGCTCAGATGTCACAAACTATGATGGTCTCTGGGAACACAAAGCCAAGAGGGGTATGAAGCCTGGATAACTTCTTAGGCACTGAATTGTTCCTGAGCTCCATTTGGCTGTGAGTGTTCCCCCATTGTGTGTTTAAAGCTCACTCACATAAGTCACTGCCCCAACTTGACTGATGTGTAGACTCGGCCTCAGGCACCAACACTACAGCTGGAACTATGTACCAGTTGCCTATCACATGTTGGCAGCTTTCCCCCGCTGCTCCATCCTTTTGCGGGCTACTCCATGCTTGTCAGAGTAAAATGGACTCTGGGGGTGTTATTATGTTCACCTGCTGCATTTGGTGTATTTTACCGCAGGTGGAAGGTGCAGCAGCAGCAGCCGCTGCAGGGTGGAAAGCTTTCTTCTCCTTCAAACATTTCTGGATCTGTTTCCAAATGTGGTCATCAGTGTCTGAGGCAGCCAATCAGGTCATGCTTTATTTATTTAACTGTACTTTATAGCACCTCTCCCCATCTATAAAAACTTGCTGTTAGGAGACTGCTTTACATTTTTTTGGGAGTATGTCTCAAGTGCAGTTGTCTAGAATCGCTGCCCAGAGCAGCTGCTGACAATGCCAATGCACCAAGAGCTGCAAAATCTTTCCTTTCTGAAATAAAGAGTAGAAAAGATCATCATGAAATAATGGACTAATGTGGCCATTCTATCTATGCCGCTCATAAATTACATTTTGAACCTGGCAATTGCCGGGTAATTAGGAGGACAGTAGCTTTCCTGCAGGAACATATATTTCCTTTTCTGCTTGCCTGACACACTCCAGTTTAATTTTTTCTTTGTTCACTCAGCTCAGAGAATGGCAATTACCAAAGGTGATAGTCTAGTGGCAATTTTTGGATCGTGAAGAGACTTAGCACAGAAATGAGAAATAAAAAAGGAAAAAAAAAAAGGACAGGTATCACGAGTAATTAAAATAATTTTGAATTAAAGGGACTATTTAAATAATTGCTTTTGCACTATAATCGTTACTACATAACCTATCCTTATGAATTACTAATACAGTGAAATAACACTACTGTGGAGAGTGAGCTTAAAAAGACAGCTTTTCTAAATACATAACCTCATCACTGAGATAAGTAATATTTGGGCAGATGTTTTGGAATGGTAGGTGATGCCACATCTCTGATCACTAACAGCCGTGCGATTTTTAAGCCCTCCTTCCCCCTTTGGCCCTGTCAGAGAGGCACAGGAAACAGAGCAGGAATTCCCATCTCGGGTGGCCAGAAGAAGGTTTCACATTATTAAAATAGATGATTTCCTTCATCCAAGAGCCTCTGAGGAGTATAAATTATAAACAACATCAAAGCAAGTGAAAAGTTTTAGAGCAGACTGTCAAAGAGACTGCTGGGGTTTCCTTGGTAGATTTCCATTTTTAAGGAGTCTCAGCAATTTACTTTCTTTCTCAAAACAATTCCATATGTCTGTGGATTATTTACGGTTGTTTTGATTTTTGTTGTCAAGGGTTTTAAAGAAACAATATTGCAATTATTTAACATGGGGAAATAAAGTTAGACAGTGCCTGCAGTAACGAATTACTGAGATGATCTCATGGACTAAAACTTTGCAGGCTTGCTCTGTGCTCCTCAGGGCTAGACAGTACAAGTCTAGATACAAAGAAGAGCAGTATAGCCAACTGGAAATACGTATAAGTCTGATGCTGTACAAATACAGCAACCAATTATTCATGTTGCCGCCACTGATTTTACAGGGTGGAACACCATGGCCAGTGTAGCACAAGAATAAGGGCTGTGAGATATATTGTCCCAGATTTGAAGTAGACCTGAGAAAACTTTGTTTAATCATTATTAGAATTCATTTGATAACAAGAGCAAAGGGTAGCCATGGCCTTAGATTCAAAGTCATCAGGGCAAGCTGTGAACAGATTCATATTAGCTTCCTAACTTAAGGTAAAGAAGTGACTATTATTAGAAAAGGCATGGAGAGACTATGTGCTGATGAGGTATTAGCTAGCCCTGAGGAGGTGGCTCCTGCTGAGTGTGGGTTTTAAGTGCTTTCTCTGCAGGGGAAGGTTGTCACTAGTTGCTGGAACATGGACCATGCAGGAGACTGGTGTGTCACACCTCAGCCTGTAGTTCCTACCTGCAAGGCCACAGGTATATTCAGCAGGGATCCACAAACTAGATACCAGACTGTACTGATCACATCCAGGAAATCAGGCTCCATCTATGCAGTAAAGTAAGCATGAAGAAGAAGGTGGCTGTGAGAAGCATTGCCACCTCTCTGGATCACTAAGCAGAAGATGCCAGTTTTAAGTTCTGTTATTATGTTGGCTTAAGCTTCTGCTGTGTTGTGCTGGCAGCCGGCAGCCATGTGAAATGAAGATCCTTAGGAGGAAAGCCCAAGTCTGAACACTTTATCTTCCTTAGGGTAAGGATCTCTCTTTATTTCACACGTGCAGGAGCACATAGGTTTTCAGCCAAAGAAAGAAAAAAAGGTCTATATCAATTGTTTCCAAGCCTGTTTCTATATCAATTGTTTCAATTGCTGGTGAATTATTCCAAAAGTTACTCATAGTTCTTACCTAGTAATTCCTCAAAAAGTATTTTCATAAATGATGCATCAATAATATAAAATCTGCAACAGCATATGATTTTCAGAGTGACCTCTGATTCAAGTTTGATGGCCAGGAGAAGAGCAGAAGATTAATCATACAGGATCATCACATGACATGAGAAGGAAATGCTAAACTGTGCATCGCTAACAAGTTCGCTCTGAGATGTGTACCTCCCTGGGCTGAGCAATAACAGCACCAGTCCTCCATGCATTTGCTGGCAAGGACTGAAGGATACAGTATTCAACTGCCTTACTCAGTGCCTTGTGTTGACTTGAACATTTGGCAGGTACTTGGTCAAAACATGAGCTGGTTACTCTTCAGTTTTTCCTGATGCAAAACTAACTGGATGTAGTTCCATCTCATGTCAAGCTTATTATTTAAAGCTGATTACCTTCTGTATTGAATGTGTTTGTTTGATAACTCAAAGCTCTGATTCATTGGTTCAGGTCTTGGTTGTGACCTTGATTTGATGACTGTGTTGTCCATTGTTAATTAGCTTGTTGTGGTTCTGCTAATATGGTGATGTGTTTTACATTTTTTTTGCTTATTTTTAGCATACAGGGATGGTTTATTCAGTCCAATTGTAACTGAGTCAGGTCACATAAAGATGTATGTAACATAAATAAGACACTTCCCAGCCATGTGGCCCCGTAACCAAATAAATAACTCTACCCCCAACAAGATGGTATCATGATTAAAACAAAGCTATTGAAACGCTATCTTAGTTAGCAATTAGACTAAAAGAGCAACCCCTCAAGGTTGCAATACTACCTATAACAAGCTCTTTACCAGGTGCAAGACAAATCTAAAGCAATCACTTCCCAACTAAGCAAACCCTGTTTACTTCTCAGCTTTTGAAACATATGTTGTTAATTTTAGAATTGCAATTCCATGTGAGCTGGGTGTCACTTCTGAAAAAAATAAGAAAAGTGCGACTTTTAGGGGTAATTATTTTTTCACCACAGGTGCAGAAAGTGCATTTGAACACCCTAAACATTCACACAGGCTAAGCTTTGACTCAGTCAGACTGCAGCCTATCACAACCTAAAACCAGTATCATAAAATCTATTCCTTCAGGCATGGTATGGCCTTAATAAAAAGTAGTATAGAATTTCTTAACAGAGGCTCATCTTTTCTCCTTCCAGTTTTTACCTTCCCTCCAAGATCTCCCTTTTTACACTGGCCAGACTATGCACATGTTTCACTACTTCATCCTTGAAGCTCTTGGATTAACTGGAGAAGTGACTGGTGGGTCCATGCAGTTATGGAGTTTGCAGTTACCACTCCTATCAAGCTAACCTCCCAGTTCAACAGCTGAACACTGATGCATGATATCCCTGTGAAGCTCAACTCCAAAGCAGCCAAGGAGTACTTTGTGACACTGTAGTATGTCTTCTCCATGTGGGGCAGTGGGAATTCATTTGCCATATGTTCCCTCATTTAACCAAAGAAGTTATTTATAGAGTTTGCTGTAATGTATTTAAAAGGCTGATGTGGTAAATTACTGACATATGAACAATTCAAACCAGATCCCCAATTTACTGCTGCTCCATAGTGATACCAGACTTTTGGCCATAAACCCATCCTTAGTAATTTGGGTAAGGCAACTCTGTGGTAATCACCTGCTCTAACCAACCTGAGAGACCTTACACAGGCAGAAGAGGACAGCAATGTACAGTGGCCAATGACAGAAATTTGTTAAGGCTCTTATGATACTAATAAATGGTTAATGCTACGTTTTGACCAAATGGAAGAAAAGAATAAAATACGTTTCTTAGACAACAATGTGGTGTTGGCTCAGATTAGCTAACTACATTGAATGCTAAGGCTCTTATCTGCTTTAACAGTGCCCTTTGTCTGCACACATAAAGAATCTGCATGGGGATAATGCAAGGCTCCAGGAGGGGGGCAGATATGCTTGGAACACAAGAGAGAAATTCCTGGATAATCAGGTGTCAAACTGGTGCTTTTCACCAGCCTTAAATCCCTTATAATTATTTAGGAAAATACTTACATTTTTACACAATACTCAGAAAACAGCAGCAGTCTGAGGTTAAAATTTGGTGGCAGCTGACAAGCAGATAACATGCTAACACAGAAAATAGTATAAAAAGAAAAGTTGAATTAGAGGTCATAGTACATCTCTGTATCAATTAGAGGGTGATAATCTCGGAGGAGCATTTAGGTTTTGCTGTCTTCTCAAACTGTTCTCTGGGTTTGCACAACTGACTTTGCAGTTGTTGCTTTCCTCTTTAGCTTTAATGGAGAGCGGTGCCGTGCTGTGAATCCCTCCAGTAGGAGGAGGAGGAGGAGGAAAGGAGGGTGACTCAACAGCTAGTGGAGCCCCAAATTAGGTTCTTCTGAGACCTCCACCTTTCACAGCATCCCTATTTCAAAAATGCAGCCTACAGCTTTCACATTGGAAACCCATCACCCTTCTCTGTACACTGTACCTCTTCCCACAAGTCCTGGGAGGTATTTGCATGAGAGTGGTTTGCACCAAACAGTTTCAAACTGGAAAAATGAGTGTGCTTGTTATTAGATTCAGCAGACTGGGAATCTGTCAGGCTTTTACAAAATTGTTCATTTTCTGAGTCTTAGCACTTTTAGCTATTTTCTTTTCTTATTGAGTGGAGGACAAACAATAGAGTGAGAAGCTGGAAATTGCCAGGAAGCCTGGGAAAGACCGACACTCGGCTGAGATTTCATTCCATGTTTTCCTGTTGACCTCACAGGCTCTCGACACAAGAGCTCTGAGTACATTAAAGAAAGGCCACAGTCTTATTTGGTCCTGTGAACATTGGCAATATGTTATGGGGACAATATACAAGCTTGAAAAGGAAAAACCGCAGCAATGTCCCCATGCCCTGGAGGTTTTGTCTGGTGCAATGCTGTTTAACCAGAGCACTGTGAGGTTTTAAATGGCCATATAAGATTTATAGTAGGTCATGACCAGATCTCTTTTCAGGGCAAAGTTTGAAAAGTCCATTTATCTCAAATTTTAAAAAAGAGTCTGGTAATTCTCCAAGGTTTTTCCTCTTCCTTCAGGCAACTATTTTTGCCTGGCCAGGGTTCCTAAACCCTCCCCAAGAGCCCTTTTAATGTGGGAAATATTGTGCTAGTGTCTACTATCAAAGGAATAATACCAAAGATACAAATACTTACAAACCCACTCTAACTCCACATGGTCAGTATCAAGCTTATTAAGTTTTAGAAAAAGGGACATCATGACCTTAAAAGAAGTGGCTTCAGGAAATCAGTATTTGAGGTCATTATTAGCAGAGAAGAGTGATGGTTATTGCAGTGGACTGAAGGGAGAAGACTCAAGGTGCAGACAGAAATCCCCTGTGTCTGGCTGATGGCGTGGCCACCCTGCTGCGGGGCCAGCAGCTGAGGGGCAGCCCTGTCTGGGTGGGTGGCAGTGCGGGCCCCTCAGTGCTGCCCAGCTGGGCTACCTCTCACCATGTGTCAATAAAAGACACATGCTGGTGTTTGTGGGTCTGCCAAACAACACAATGGACTCACACACAGAGTCACACAGAGTCACACAGTGTCACACAGAGTGGTAGGGATTGGAAGGGACTTCTGAAGATCATCTAGTCCAGGGGTCCTCAAACTTGTTAAACAGGGGGCCGGTTCACTGCCCCTCAGACACTGTCAGGGGCCAGACTATGGAAAAAAATGAACGAATTCCTATGCACACTGCACATATTTTATTTGTAGTAGTGCACAAAAAAACAGGAAAAAGAATGCCGTATCTGGCCCGCGGGCCGTAGTTTGAGGACCCCTGATCTAGTTCAACCTCCCTGCTAGAGCAGGATCCTAGAGTAGATTACACAGGAACACATCCAGACAGGTTGTAAATGTTTCCAGAGATGGAGATTCTGCAACTTCTCTGGGCAGCCTGTTCCAGTGCTCTGTCACCCTCACAGTAAAGAAGTGTTTCCTTAGGTTTAGGTTGAACCTCTTGTTTACCAGTTTGTGGCCAGTTTGCGGCTGCCTTCTCCCTCCCCAAAGGCTGTTTCTCCTGTGCAGCAGGAAGAGAGATTGTCCCCCTCCAATGACAGGGGCCACATCAACCTTTCATCAGTGAGTGGTTCTTGGATAGCCTCCACCAGGCTTCACTCATGACACTGCAAGCCAGTGGGGCTTGTCTCCTCCTATGTGGCCCTGAGACTGGGGGCAGCTGGAGGAGACTGATGGGAAATGGGGTCCTGAGGATGGCTCCAGGCAACCCAGTGGGGTCAGGGTGGTTTTGAAGAATGGGGAAAGGGCAGATTTGGCAACTAAGACAGCAAAGCTCCATGGTGCAGCCAGAGAGCCAGCAACAGAAGCTCTGGGACAAGGTCCCCGTGGGAAACTTGGAGAGCCAAAATTGTGGAGATATGGGGCTGAGTGGGGGGACATGCCTGTGTCAGAGGCTCAGTGTCTGTTTTTTCTCTCCAAAAGGGTTGTAGGAAGGAAGAAAGGGAAGACAAGAATGGCAAGCAAAGTCTTGCAGGGCTGCTGGGAGCCAGGCTGTATCTGCCCCTCGCCAGCGCCTGCCTTGCCAGCAGCCATCGCCTGCTTGGGTATGAAACAACACAGACTTCCCTGAGTACGCGCAATGCCAGGGCCAGAACAGATCTTAGCAAAAGCATATTAAAGTGTCTTAAAGGATCATTGCAAAGCAAGAAATTTACTTGGCAGGTCTCTATGACTCTTCTGGGGTGATTTTTATCGGTTGTGTAAATCAGAATCATGTGATTATTTACCTCCCCGCCCCCCGTATTTTTATTTGACAAACTGTTTGTTCATTTAGAGCAGTTATGCTTGATTGTGCCAATAAGTAATAAGTTAGAGCTATTTGTGAATTATTTGGCTGCCAGATTTTCACAGAGAAGGGCCTATTATTTTCTGTGTAAATGTGTGTGTGAGAGGCAATCCCTCAGCATGAAGAAAAGTTTTGTACCTGAGTCAAGAATGAAAAAGACCTTTAAAATCTTTACAGCAACCTAATACAGAAGATACACTGGTATGCAAAGTAAATTTCATTAGGTATAAAATACCTACCTTTAAAATAGATAATTTTCTTTTTTGCTAAAATGCCAGAAGATTGCAGAATATATTAAAGAAACCATGTGTCACATTTATATCATACCCCATGGAAAAATACCTAATTTAATTTAAGTTATTTCTATTTATTTCTGCCTTTCAAAATGATATCATTTTCAGATTATAAAAATATAATGTCTGAACTTAGACTCTTTACACCTAGTTTCAAGCCAGACCTTATTTTACATCTAAGTTAAAAACATATGAGAGCACACAGTCATAATACGATCTGGCCCCTCTCTGCCTGCAAAAAGGGCAGCCTACTATAAATAGAGTCCTTGAGAGAAGGAAGGTCTTCCATTTTGAGGAGGATTTTGAAATTTCATGCCATTCTAGTTTGGAACAAAGCTCTCCAATTCTGAATTTTCCCATGAAACAGAACCCCAAAATAAAGTGATAATAATGAAAAATAAAGCAGAAAGTGTTTGTTTTGGTAATTTGTAAAGAAAATGACACCAAATAGACCTCTTGGAAATGCTGACTGAGTGAAAAACCTTGCAACTTTAGAAAATGAGCCATTTGAGATTTTGGAATCCTGGTTTGCATCAAAAAAGCTCTTATGGTTCAGGAGCCTGAATGCTTTCCCTGAAGCCCTACTCATCCCATTGCCAGCAAGGGTGTATTGTGGAGCTGGTAGATAGTCAGGCTGAGTTGAAGTGGGACCATAACCAAACCCTGATGGCTGAACTGCACACCGAGTATGTTCCTCGAAAACAATTCACTTGTGGAATGTTTGCAAGCACAAATAGGTAGTGATGTGATTTTTAGAAGCTGGAAATACTTCCAAAGTGGTGAGGTCAAATCCTCGATGGATGAAAACTGGGATAATGCTACTGAAATTGGTGAAACTGTTTCATTTTTTACTCATGAAAATCTTGTCACTGAAGTTTAAAACAGAGTTCAAAGTCTACAGTCAGTGTAAAGTAATAATCAGTGCTAGTGTGCACTCATCAGAGCCATTGATGAACCACAAGGAAAATCACTGTGGGACTCAAAATGCTAAAAACCATTATATGGTTTAAGTTTTCATTTCATAAAAAAAAAAAATCTCTGAATCAAACTAAACCAGAAACTTGTCATTTTTCTATTTATTTTTCACATTTACCATGAAAAAATGTTCCTTGCTGCCACAAACTACTTGGGTAAACCAAAAGGTTTGGATGCAAAGCCAATTTTTCAGCATTGACTGAAAAGTGTATAAACGTACCTCCTTCCCCTGATGCCTGCGTGAAAGACTTTTCACATGCACGGAAAAAGTATTCCTCTTTAACCAGCTCAAGCCCTACAGTTAGGTATAACATTCCTTGCTCACCAAAACCTCCCAAAATTTTTAATTTGACTTCTGGGTATATCAGGAATGTGGGTGTCGAGTCCCTACTTTGGAAGGTCTGCAGGGCATAGAAATTCTCTGAATGTGGCCTTGCTTCAGTATCTAGATTTCAATGCACTGCACAGAAAGAAAGGAGGTTTTGTTTGTTTGGATTTTTTTGTTTGGTTGGTTTGTTTTGTTTCACAGGAGGAAGGAAAGAAACAATTCCTTGGATGAGATTAGACTTTTAGAATCCCTAGGATCTCCAGTATACTGGGTGTGTAAGACCAATGGGGGTTTGGAATGGGGTTGTGGAAGAGTACCCCCCTTCACAGACTTTTCAGTAGGAATTTGGTTAAGAGTACAGATGCTAGTCCTCAGGAGATTTAGATGGTACTTTTTGGCCCCAAATCATGGGTAACCATGAGATGGCCTGCATATAACAGCCAGCATGCACTGATTCTTTCTGATAAGGGTGGAAGATGAAAGCGTCTGGGAGGAGACGAAAATAGTTTTGTGAATCTGATCCTTTTATCAGAAAATTCTGGATGTGAGTCTTTCCCAAGGTTTTCTTAGCCAAGGACTTCCCTAGAGGAACTACCAAACATGCCTCAAACCTTTCAGTTCTGATATTTTTCAAGGTAAAGCACTTGTAAAAGTTTTGGTGGATCACACTGAGCTATAGGACTACTGAACTGCTGCTGTACCTTCACATGAGCATATGTGAAATAGCTAAGTGGGAAACTGCTCCTCCATCCTAAGAGCACAGTCAGATTTCACAAACATTCCATTTTTTCTCTGGGAGGAAAACCAGGCTGTTCAAAGATCACACATTTTCTTTCCCTGAAATGCAAGAAACCTAGAACAGTGTGAACCCCTCCTCAAAGACAGAATAAATCCAACTCTTTTCCAAGAGGAGAGGAAAGGATAAAAGTTTTCTTGCAACCTACATAAAAATTGAGGAAGTCATGAAAAAAAGGAGACATCTGAATGGGACTGCATGGGGAAGCAAAGTATCTCAGATCAATACAATATGATCTCCATGCAGAAGCATCTCAGGCCTGATTTAGTCATGCACTAATCCCCATGGGGAAATCAGAGAGCACCTTCTTTTTACAGACATTAAATTTTGCCTGCAAAGAAACTGGCCATGGTTCTGCTTCTGTGTAGTGTCCTCTTCACCCCTCAAAGAGCAAAGGGCCAGCCACAGTATAGACCTGTTGTCCCCACTGGGCCCTCATGGAGACACTGTACTGAGGAGTCCCCTGCTGACCCACAGCTCTTTCATTGGACTGGCCTCCTGCAGAACATGCCTGCTCTCCTGCAAGCAAACCAGGGCTCCCCTTTCCTTTTTGCCTTCATTGTTGCCAGGGTTAGAACAAAACCAAGAGGAAGGACAAAATGCTCTTGAAACTAAAATTAAGAGGGTAGTAGACAGACAGCCTTACCAGTGACAAAGGCAAACCCAGAAGTTCTAAACCACCTTTGCAAGAAGGCAGGCAAAACCGACTGGAGCGAGCGTGTCATCCATGGAGCTGGTGCCAGAAAACCCTGTTGTGCCTGGCTGATTACTGAGTGATTAAAGCTTGAAGGGGGGATCTCCTTCCATCTGCTGCATGGACTGCTGCCTCACTGAAAGGAACTGAAATTTATCCTTTACATTGCTGCACCACTCTGGAAACTCCCTGAGCTACAGCTAGGACATGATTCACAAACACACAAGGATCAAAAGTTCCAAGCTAACGTCATGTAACTGGACCAGGCTGAGGTGCCACTGCTTGCTATGAATTTTCAGTTTTTCCTAAAATAAGATGGTAATGAAAGTGTGGAGATCTGTGGGAACAGCATGGTCCCTGGTTTCCTGCTACTGGTGCTGTATAAACCTGAGCTCTCTTTTGTCACACTGCCAGGAAATAGATACAAATATATTTATAAGATTTCACTTTTGCAGCATAGCACTAAAAATAGCACAATACATCATTCCTAGTACAGGTCTATCTATTCTATAATCCCACTGCTGAAGTGAGAAAGGCATAATGTTATCAACTAACTGTCCTCCTACCTCTTCCAATAAAGCAAGCTTTAGCTACCGGAGTAACTATCAAGGTTAAAGTCCCCTTTGTTTTACAACATGTTCATTGCCTAGGGGGACTGTCATTGCCCAAAGGGAGCGTAATGTTCAAGTCTCATAATGTTCAAGTCTCATTGAAGTATTGTAAGTAATATCAATAATAAGGAAAACAGAATTCATTAACAAATTCACTGCCCATAGCTATGTACTCATGATATATAGGAAAGGTGTTCAGAACACCAGTTCAACAGTACTTTAAGTCAGTGCTCCTTTGACCCATGCTGATGAAGATGGACAGACCGGTTAGACAAGATTATGCCTTCATGGGTCATAAAAATGTAGAAATTTCCCAACTGCAAACTGATTTTTCAAAGCCAATTACCTGCACAATTTAACCATTGGCTATTTATGCCTTCCAGGTTTCATATCGTTAATGTTTGTTTCCTCTTGGATTTTTGCCGTTTCTCCTACTCTCACTCTTTTTTCTTTCTTTTTTTTTTTTTTTCCTGAGATACACACATTAAAAAAACACTCTCACACTTCTTGTCCGGTGTGATTTATTCCTGAGAAATTAAATTACATTTTTATAAGCCTGTGTTACCGCAAATGATAGCTGAAGATTTGCTGAAAAAATTAATTCCTGATCTGTTGCCGTGAAGCATCCTCGCTAGCACTGTACTGACTCTGTCTTTCAAAACCAGATGGAAGCAGTCCAACAGTATGATTAACTTCTTAGTCCCTGCAATTTCCTATTGCTCTACTTGCCCTAGATTTCAGGATTGACCTCCTGCTTCAGTGCAAAATGCACAGTTGCTCAGTTTGATAAATCACATGAATACTTTTTTGATCACAGTTATCTACTATTTACTACATACCCGGTGAGGTTAATCATATGCTGAGGCACTTCATATGCTGCACACACATACACTCTTCTTCCCAATAGCATTTTGCATATTCTTCATGCTGCCAGACAGCAATGGGACCTGTTTTCTCCTTAGTAATATATGAAAGACCACAGACCTGCACCTTCTCTCTTTTCCCCTCCATGTTAATTCTGTAATTATCCACACACTGATTCTTAAAAGATTTAGCAAGCCAAAGAAAATACATGAGAGATTACTATAAGGACCTTTCTTTTAGCAGATAGATATTTTTCAAGATGCAAATATTTCTGGGAACTAGAACTGATCATCTCCCCCCAGATATCTTTGGGGAGCCATTGAGAATGCATGGGGTTGCCCATAGGAAGATGGGAAACATTTGGCTGTCATAATAGCAAAGTGTTATCGTTTCACTGAAGAAAAAATACATCTCAACTTTTCTTTTTCTTTCTCTAAACAACAAAGGAATTTCAGTATTTAGCATCACTAGCATGAGCTCAAAATTGTTACAGTTCCCTGGGACAGCTCTGCTCCACCTTCTCACGCAATGCTTCAATTCATCCAAATTGCATCTCTGGTGCTATGGTAGAACAATTCTAAACAAACACCAGCAGCAGTCAAGGTATGGGAAAACACCCAACAGCAAACAGACGAGTGCTACACATCTTGCTCGCAAGTTAAACAAAGGGAAATGGAGTTCCAGTTTTACAGATATATCTATTCCTTTTCACTCCAAGCCTTTTCTACACTGGCTCTTCTTTTAAAGTAACTTTTCACTAATTCACAACAGTCTATGGTAATGGAAATAGTGTCCTATATGCAATATATATAATTAGTCTTCCTCCTTCAAGTTCTGTAACTAGGAGTGCTGAGAAACTCAGATCATTTCTACCAGCAGTCACCCTTGCTACCCTGTACTGTGTGGGAGATCTGCAACTGTGGGGCACCAGCATTTCTAAACAGCCGAGCTTTCATGCAAGGCATAAATGATAAATCCATATCCCCATTGGAGGTATTCTCCTCTTCACCTCAAAGATAATCCAGAAAGTTTAAGCAATGTGCTAACACTGTGAAAGCCATGTGTTTGCTTCTGTGGCAGTGAACGCTGTGCACGTACACTCTTCTCCGGCAACCTTTGACTCCTGTGGAGTCCATGATATCAGTTCCATCATTCTCTCCTGGAACCTAGATAGCTGTCTCGAGCCAAGGCTTTCCCTTGGCTGTCACTGATTACACAGGCCTGTCACATGAAGCCTTTCTGGCCAGCGAGCTAGCTAAGTCACTCTGTTGGTAAGCTGACCACGTAGTGGTGTGTGGTGTGAAAGGCGATGCTATCAAAAAACTCAGTCCAACACAAACACAAGTATGTGAGTGACATGAAGCACATGAGTAGTTTTGCTAGCTGCCAGTGGACTATTTACTTACTTTAGAGTATCACAAGTTTAACTGCTTCTCTTAATCACAGTTCAAGCAGATACTTGAGAACAGAAAATCTTTGGCTTGATCCACTGAAAGTTTTAAGGCTGCTTGGACAGCTGCCTTCCCTGCTATAAGCAATCTATTAAAAGTCTAAATTGCCTCTTATTGTTGCCTTAATACTTTACAGGCGGTTGCTCCCCAGGCCTCCTAACCCAAATGGTGTATCTCAATGTGGCATTGTCTGAAGAAGAAGAGCCATGCTACAGATCCCACTGGACTGATCATTGATCCTGTGGCTGCTTACACAATCAGAGCAGCAGACTGGATTTTCTCAGGTCAACCTTTTCCATTCCATTTTCCTTGCAGCTGAGCGTTAAATGTGTGCACAGACCCACAAGAGGTGGTGCAGCTGCACCTCTGCTTGCAAACACCTCTCTCCCCACAGATGTAGGACTCTGCTGCTTTGCATGACCTGGTGCTCAGTGCCCTGAACCCTTCACTGCTCTAGAGGACAACAGGGAGTATTCACCCTTCAGGATCTTAAGTGCAACTGGCCAGACCTATTAGGGTAAGCCAGCTCATGCCTGGCACAGCCTGCATTTCAATGTTCTAACCGTGACCAAACATGGGCAGACAAGGCATGGTTAACATGGAAATGCAAAGTAGTGTCCCCTCTGCCTGACAGGAAGGTGGACTGAAGCTCAGAGAGGTTGTGTAACTCACCAATCATCATGAACAGGGCTTGTCTACACTGCCAAATGGATATTAGTGTTGAAGTGCCTTGTCTATCAACAGTCCAAGGTGGTAAATCAAAAAGGTTTATCATAGCCTGTACTTAACAGTTCAGGTCTGGATGACACATATATATTAATCAGGTGCTGTGCATAAGCTAGTGAGTTGGACTCTTTACAGGACTTATCAGCTGGGATGGGCAGGCTTGCCAGCCTGACCATATGGCTGCTGGGCTGAGAGAGTTCAGCTCTCCCTCTGCCTTACACTCCTGCGCTGAGGTTCGTCAGGACAGAGCTAGCAGGCTCTGCCTGTGTCCTCCAGCATAAGTACACAGAAAGGATAACAGACTGTGACTGTGAATTAAGCATATCTCCTAAGTACTACCCAAGCACTGTGGTGAATGAGCTATCTTTCCCCTGTTATGACGAGAGAGGAAATTCAGCGGTGGTACAATGCTTTCCTCTAAGTGTTCAAAACTCTTCAGCAGACCCACTTGTTCTACACTCCAGCACAGAGAAATAAAAGCAGCAAGGGGAATAAGAGTGCCCTAGGACCACTGTAAATCTTTACTTCATGGAAAATCTTATCTTGCACATGAATATGAGGTGTGAGTATATTTAATGTGTAGACTAAGTGCTGTGCGGTCTCCCTCATGGTGGGCTTTTCAGCCTAAAAAGAACAAAAGAATAATAATGAGTGTTGTGTTTGGGTATGATTACAAACAGCTGTAATTTACAGCTGGACGCTCTCCATTGCAAATGTATCCAGCAAACAAGTGCTTCTGGGTTAGTGGAACAGACTGCAAAAAATTAGCTTTTAACTTCACCCTTAAGGTCAGAGTTCTGGGACCATGGGAGTCAATAATAAAATCTATTTAGCTCAGCAGGATTAAGCAGGTTTAAGACCTGTTTTAACCACACTGCTTACTGTTAAATAACAACAGAACACATTGAACATTTTAGTTACAAACATCCTTCTTCATCTGAAAGCTATTCATGTACTGGGTATAAGAGCTGGACAGTTGAAGATATGCTAGCACTATACCATTAAGGTATTTGAGTTAAGTTCTTGCTCTTCTCTGTCCCAGAGACTGAGCAATCTGTATAGTTAGACCACTTTACTGAAGAGCACAATAAAATTAAAACCAAGCTGTGCTGTATAAACACTGAGTTTTTTCATGAGAGAATGAAAAGCTAATGGGGCCAGTGCATCTTTCCTGACAAAATAGTCGGTGCATGTGCAGAGCAACCTGTCTTCTGGAAGCAGAAAAGCTGTTTCAGTCAAGCTTCTGGGTCACTAATCTTTGTGTTTGCACATAAATCTGCTGGGGGTTACTGTGTCATTCTGAAAACAGGACTGAGTGCAATACACTAAAGAAATCAATAGCTACAGGTTTAAATACTCTTTGCTTTTGTTTATTTGTTTGGTTTTTTTTTTTGTTTGTTTTGTTTTGGGGTTTTTTTGCAGTTTAGCTAACTGTTGCGTTTTTAACAGAACCTGAAAGCAAAAACTGCAACAAGAACTGCTGGAGAATTTTTTTCAAAAAAATAATGGGCAAAATTACTGAGAGCTTTATTTAAGCTGCCATCTCCCTTGGTGCTGGGAAGTGCTGGTGTGTGACCAGGAGCTCTTAGTTGCTACTGGGACACAAGTAATGAGCAGCAATATCAAAGGCATCCTCATTTTAGCCAAGACTAGACAGAAATTGCCATCACAGTGTGGGTTTTTGGCCCCCTGCCCTCCTGCTCTCTTGCTGCAGTGAGGTTATGGGCAGCAGGGAGGCACCCCCACAGGGTGCCCCCGCAGCTTTCCCAGCATCCCATCCAGAAGGAGGGGAGGAAAATGCCCTGACAGCCAAATGTTTGCAGAGCAGGTGGGAAAGCTGTAGTGTCAAGGCATGCTTTTAGGGGCAGAGAGGAGAATATCTGATCATAAATATGAAATCTGAGGTGTGCCGAACAACATTGAAGCCCTTTCGCTCTGAGGATGAGGGCAGCCTGCATCCAGCTCCCTCACCACCCCCGAGGAGGTAGGCACCATCTATCCATCACCACCACTTCTCTTTCCAAGGGAGACAGAAAGCTCGCTGCAGGGTTTGGGGTTTAACTACCTCCAGGGGCACATCTGCAGGAATGTTCATCATTCGGCCCACGGGAAGGATGGTGAGAAAAACCCCCATGTTTCCTTTGGTCACGGTATTGTCCCCACCAAGCCCAAAAGCTGCTTTGCCTGGAGGCAAGCTTGCACACCTTCAGGGCAAGGGGCACAATGCTGACTCTGACTCCTCTCTTTTTGCATTCGTCCCAGTTACAGCAAATACTTGTGCGCCCTACAACCATGCCAGCGATTTCATCCGCATCCCACACATTTCACTTTGGAATTTTTTTCCTTAAGGGGGGAAAAAAATTCTAAACAAAACGGTGTTTGTAAACTTGGAGGGGAAGGTTGATAATTTTGGCGGTCTCAGCCTCCAAGCAGAGAGAAATGTTATTCATCCATGCACAACATATAATTCAGCCTAAGTGACAGGCTCTGCTCTGGAGAAATCCTGGCCTGAGCTGGCTTCCAGAGTCAATTACTGCTTATTCCCAGGGAGGCGGGGGGCGGGGGGCCAGACGGAGCAGAGGGGGCTGCCAACAAGGCATGGGGAAATTTACTCTGTGTCAGCCTGCATGACACAGTACCTCATTTGTGGATAAATGTAAATCTGCTAGTTCTTTTTCACAGGCACTAAAATGTACAATCTCTCCTCCCCCTTTCCTCCACCCGTTCCCAAAACTGGAAAAGAAATCAGGATCGTCTTAGAAAGCTACCTTATATTTCAATCAATCCTCTTTCATAAAAGTCATTTAAGGTAAATACCTGTGCAGACCTACGGCCCAACTATAACATTTACTATGGCCCAAATCCTGAATTCCTCACTCAGGCAAATTTCCCAAGTTAATGGATTTTTGCTTGAAAAAGAGCTGAGTAAAACCTGAACACTGCTTAAGGATTTGGTCCCATGCTTATCTGCCTGGAGCACTGCTGCAGCTCCAGAAGTGAAAAAACGAATTAAATTCCTCCAAAATACCAATCCCTCAAAACTTAAGGGGTAAAAAAAGGCATTGTTTTTGTGCATAAAATGTACAGAGAATCTCATCCAAAGAAGAGTAATTCCCAGGGAAAGGATTTGGAAAAAGTCAAAATAGAACATCTCAGAATAAATGAAGTACTTATTGCTGAAAAATGAGCTCAGATATATCTCAGCAAACTCTAAAGCTCAGAATTTACTGCATCATTCATGCCTTCTCCACTAAGTTTCTTATCTCTCGTTTGGTATCACAACAAGGGATTCTGCACACTCTGTATGAAATACAACAAGACTGTGATTTTTGCAGTAATAAACTCTACACATGCATGACAAATCCAAGCATGCAAAATGTTTAACATCCCAGTTCACAGATACTTTGGGGACAAAATCCGATTATGAGTTATATGCCACAATAAATAGGGCTCAACGTTTCATAAAGCAATTTATAGTTCATAAAAATGACAAAATGTACCTGTCAGATAGAACGCGGAGAGCAGATCTCTGTGCTGCCTGCTGGAAGAAAGGGCAGAGATGTTTATTTTATATTCTGACTTGAAAATTACGAGCACAATCAACACTTTAAAAAATGCGTTACACACATTTTTGTCACGTGTCCAAAATGTTAAAGTACAAGCAAAGTAGCAGAGAGTCTATAGTCAAATGGACATTCCAGTCTAGTAAATGTAAGAACACTTTGTTAAGTATGCCATAAACCAGAAGACTGTCAAAGCACCGCACGGTATTTGAGGTCTGAACTACTCTATTTAAATGATTTTTTTCTGCGGGTCCCTGAAAACTCGGCAGGGCTCGTTTCTCTGCCTTCCCTTCTCCCCGCTTCTGCACTCCCACTCCCTTCTCCTTTACCATTAGTCTCCTCCCATTCTTCCACAGAAACAAACATCACATATTTGGTTCCTTTTGCGATGAAGCCTGTAGCTATAATTATAAATTTTGCAAAGCTTGCCAGAGCTGCTGCAGACTTTTCATGAGCGCTGCCATGTTAATCTGCTGGCAATTTCTGACTACACAGTACAGGATGGACCTGTTGCTGGTTTGCTCCTCAGTTTTTGCCCAGTACAACTCTTTGGATGGGGTGGGGAAGCATGGTGCTTGTTCGTGTGTTAACCAGCAGGTCTGGGAATAGAAATTGTAGCCTCTCAAGTTTAACAGGAGTCCCAAGCCTATCCCTGAGCTAGTTTGCCGCTTTATTATTATTATTCTTTCCCCTCCTTCAATCACTTCAAGTGGTGTGATTCACGGCTTTGGCACAGTAACCAGCTGCTAAGCAAAGCACTTCTTGCACATGTTTTGAAAATCTGCTTTAAAGCCTCCATTCTACTTAGAGCTACCCAGAGCATCCCTTTCCCAGCTGTACCTGCCCAGGCTGTGCTTCACCTGGCACAGGAGGGACACAAAGCTAAGCCATATGGAGAGTCAAGGGGCAGGGAATTAAACACCAATTTTCTCTTTGCAGTTCGCAGTAATTATGTTTTGAAACCATTCTCCCTGTCTTCTCAGGCTGCTGGGGAGCTGCATCCCAAACAAGCTGCACGGCTTGCAGGCATCCCACTCAGCCCTGGAGAGCATGGACATAACCTTTCTGGCTAGTAAAAAAGCTGCTGACAGGCTGCAAAGAAAAAGTTGATAAAACCTGACTTGCGGTTGCAGTTATGGAACATTTCACGGAAAGGTGTGAAAAGATCCCCTGAGTGGATCTCTGCAGATCATACAGGACTGCAGAAATCTTTTAAAAAGAGCTTCTACTTGGTTTTGGAAGCAGGATTTCTGCTCAGGAAACTTTCTGGAATAACTTCTGCCTCTGGAGAAGCAGGTTGTTGCATATCACACACCAAATTGTCAGAAGGCAAGGTGGCATGGTTCACAGGAGGATTTTTCCTTAGTATTGACTCTCTGCAGTAGGCAGAAAACCCTACTGGGAGAGCTGGAAGGTCCTAGCAGCTCAGTGGGAGTGTGCCCATGGCACTAATGTGCTGGTTTTAGTGTTAGGAAAATAATATGGGGAGTTTGGTATTTTTTACTGTCTCCTGTAGGTCATTCTTTTTGTATGCTCTTTGGATACAATGTCATTCACGCTACCAGGGCCACGTGGTACAGGGCAGGCTTTAAGGGAAGCAGCCACTCTCCAGACCAGTGGGCTGGCACCATTTTTACTCTCCCCCCTGCAAAGGGCTCATTATGACAATTTCAGCCCACTTCTTGCACACAAACATGGGAGAGACCCAAACCTCAGGTTTAAGGATGTCTTACGGTTTAATCTCTTCATTAATGCTCCTGGCCAATGCAAATTCATCTCCTCCCATGCCTAATTGCCCTCACTAGCAGGAAGCTATGTCCATTTTGAGTTTCAACCTGCCCATCTTTGATGCTGAGGCCTATGATATGTTATGCCTTTGCCTGCAAAACTCAGGAGCCTCCTCTTAATGTCAGAACCCTTTTCTGTGGTCAAGTTGTGTAGACATCATTCAGGTCACCTCTTCTCTCCTGCCGGCAGCCAGGGCTAGTCCTTCCCTCACAAGCAGCCACTATGTGGCAGTGCTGTTTAAGCTGCTTCTAATGTTTCCCACTCTTGGCTCAGGCCATCACAGATGTTCATGTGGTTCTGCAATGCAACAGGTTGGAAAACTGATCCAGATGAAAAATAACACTTTTCCTTATTTTCTTTTCTTTCTTTTCTTTCTTTTTCCCCAGTTTATTTGTAACCTGGATCCCTTCTCTGAGCTGCTTCCCCAGGGAAAGTGTCACACTACAGTGTGCTGCGGAGACCTTTACTGCCAAGATAAGGGCATGTTCACCAACAAGGTTGCTTTCACTTGACATCACTCTCACTCCCTTCTGGGGAGCTGCATAACACTCCCAGAGCAAGGTATGTAGTGGCTGTGGTAGACAGAAGGCACTGAAGGAGACAGGCTGCTCTATAGCCACAGACCTCATGAACCTTACAGACACCTCAGGAAAGCAAATACAGACTTTAATGACACTAAAAGTCTCTAACATGGGGATGTGGGGTGCATATCCCTCATGCATTTCCTTAAGATTCCTAATTTTGAGAGAGGGAGAAGAGCTGGATACTTCTTCTTCCAGTCTTGATGCAAGTTGCTCTCAGGAGGGAAGAGAAGTGGACTTTTTGCCTTGACCTTTTTGGTATGATAACCAAGACAGGCCATGTCGTGTTGGACTGCAGCCTCAAGTTCCAGTCTTCAGTTTCCATCTTGGTGCATCCAGTTGTTGACAGCTTTGAAAAGGTGATCCCTTCTGGGCCAGAAAGTGGGTTCAGATGACAGGCAGGGCAGCAGAGAGAAATGCACAAGTGCTTTTCAGTGAGATCATTCTACTTTTTCAATTAGCCTCTCATTTTAAGTCCTTTAACTAAACGTCCTTCTTCACCACAATGCAATGCAGATTGCTTGGGGCACCTTACTCTTTGCTTGGTGGTCACACATTCTGTAAATGAGACTATTGATTTCTTTCTTACACCATTTGAAAATAAAACCGTGTTTGATTGCATATTTGTGTGACCCTCTGAGCTGGTAATGGCCCCATTTCTAAATGATGGGGGAATAAGACCAAGTGGCAAGTTTATTCTTCCCCCCTGGAGAAACAGATCTATTGCCTGCAATGGAAGGCAGTTAGCAACTATCTGGCAATTTTAATTCTAGCCTATATTGCTCCCCTCTCCTGGAGAAAGTGAACTGTTGTAATTAAAGGTAGTTAGCAGTTCCCTAGCAAGTATAAATACTTGCAGCCACTAATTACAGTCTGCTCTCTTGTTCCCCTGCTAGAGGACTGAGCTGCTCAACTTAGGGGGAAATATCTGCCCTTGCTTCTTGCTAACAGTTTTTTTGTGACCCTATTCAAACTCATTCATGAATCCCCATGGAGGGTCATGACCCATAGTTCGAGAAACTCCCAGCTATAGAAACAGCTTTCTGTGATTTATTATGTTTCTAATATGCTGATATTATCTATGTAACGATGTAAGCAAAAGGGTGGTACTTAGTATCATATACCGCCTGCATGACTTTTTTTAATAGCTTGATTTTGATTGTGCTATTTAATTTGCATTTTATTTTACATCGTTAACAACTTTACTGAGGCCAACTCATCATCCATCAAGAAAGATGAGAATATGTTCTATGGTCTTTATTATTCCTGGAAGTAAGTTACTACACTGGTTATAGAAATCAGGGATAAGAAATAATTTTGAAGTTTGATATTACTGACAGGATTTAAAGATCTCCAAGACTTACCACTAAAAAGTGCTTTATGGGAAGCTTAATATTCTCTTGATAAGTGATTGTGTCTGTTTGCCAGCAATTAGTATAATCTGAAATTTCGGTTCTTGGAATCAGTGGGGTTACTAATGGAGGAAGGTTCTCCTCACTATGAACATGGATATTGGAGGCCAACCCACCACATAATAACTTTAATGCTGAGTAGGAAGCTGAGAAGGGAAAAAAAAAAAAATCACTTAGGTGACTCAGGTACTTGGGCTAGAGAAATGAGCCACAGTAAATGAGATGAATTACTCCGTTTCACTACATCAAGAGTTGTAAATTACAGGATACTGGCTGGTTAGACTTCTTCGACCCCCACCTGAGTTGGTTACAGATACATTTAGGGCAGAGTTTCATTGATCTGCCTATAGTTCATTAATCATTCATGAAAGATTCTAGCTGTACCCCAAGACTACTGGGACAAAACAAGTTTTCAGCCAGCAGTAATCATGTTCAGGTTCTCAATCTCCAGAGATTGCATCTCCTTTCTCCATCCTTTATTGCAATGAGCCAGAGCTTGGGAACATAATCAGCAGATATTCAGGTTTCAGTGTGTGTTAAATGAGCTACCAAAATTACTTGAAGTGTCACAAGTTGCAATCTGTTGTTGAAGGGAAATCAAAGAGGAAATTAAATACTTTCATTGTAATTGGGACTGAGCAGTGAGCAGAACGGGTTGAATACAGCTATTGAGCTAGAGATACAGGAGTGTTAAGAGGGGTCCCCAGAAGTCCCTCTTTTTTTTTTTTCTTTTCTTTTTTTTTTTTTTAATCTGTTCGGAACAGAATTGCTTCATAAACTGCTGGGCTTGCAGGGATATTTGGATAAGAAGCAAATGAGAACTACTGAAGAATGTTCTCCTGGGCTTGGAAGAGTGTCTTGGAGACACTGCAGGTTGACTGGATGTATTTTCCTATACTTCAACCATGGCACACTTTGGAAAACAACAGCCAATAAATTGACCATTGGCAGATTCAGACATTTTGCATTCCATTTCTCCTGTTCTGTGGATTAATCACTCTTATCATGAGAGAGCTCAGCTACAGCAATTGTATGGAGTTACACTAGTTACACCAGAGACTTCACTGACACGGTGCAGGTGTACACAAGGTGAGAATTTGAACCATTTCTTTGGTAGCAGTGTAACAATATGTACTACCTGTGCATGAGTAAACTGTATTGCTTCCAGAGCATCTTGTCTGTCTTCCTTGGGTGGTAGGTGTTGCCCTGGAACTGTGCAGTGAACCATTTATGCTCTAAGTCAGCATCTGCCATATTAGCAACCACCCAGGCTGCTGGATGCCACCCTGTATTGGACTGCAGTTAGTGAGCTGTAGATGCACTTTTCCAAGCCAAGGTTAAGGAAAGATGTCATTACTATATACTGCCTTTTGGGAACCAGACCAGGACAAATAGTTTTATATGTCTTCTTTCATGTTTCTCTCTTCATATGTCTTCCATGTTGATTCTGTTTTAATTTCCTAAGGTTTTGTTTGCTTTTAGCTTAAATGTAGTTTATTCCTAGACTAGTGCAGCCAGAAAGAAAATTTTGTGAAGGGTATAACCTGACTGCATGCCATAACTTGGGTCACAGGACTCTCCAGAGCTTTTTTTCTGCTTCAGATCTGGGAGCTGTTGTGGACCTAGAGCAAAACTTTTGGATAATTCTCTTACAGCAAACCCCCCTCAGTCCAACCACATGCACAGTTTTTCACCTTCTGCGTTAAGAAGTGGGTTTAGTCCAACTCCATTTATAGACACCTTCTTGTGCTGGAAGTTATACCTTTGCCTGTGAGAAGGAGTTGCCTTCCAGCCTCACAGCTCTGCTCCCTGCGCAGGTGTTTGTAGGTAGTTCAAGCCAACAATCAGCCCTGCTTCAGATAAGCTCAGTTCATTGTGTGGGTATCTTCCACTCCAAGGCATGTTTTTTGAACGTGTTAGACATCCTTCTCCCTTGTCTTGAAACCCTCTTCAGTTTTTGGTGTTCTCCTTGAAGAGTGCAGAGCAGCACAGTGTTGCAGTGATACTCTCATCAGGGCTCAAAACAGAGGTAATGAAACCCTCTGGCACTTACAGATTTGCCCTGTTTAAATGCCCACGAGTGTCTTGTGGTCACAAGAAGCTACCCAAGAAGCTCAGGTCAGGCAGTTTATTGTAAGTGATTCCTAACGTGCCTTCACTCACTTTATTATTCTGTATTTCTCGCTGTTCCTAGGGTTTTGTTTGAGGATTGCTTTCCAGTGTGGATTTCTGAGGGATTTAAAATCACTTGTAAACTTGTGTTTCTCTGTAAATTTGCAATATAAATGTGTGAATGTGATTTTCACTGTCCAGTTGATATTTCTGTAAGATTTACAAGCTGTAAGACTTAAAAGAGTCTCCTTTCCTACCCTTCCCCTTTTGGAATTGGTTATCATCAGAGCTACATCTTTTAAGAAACTATAAAAGCATTTCTGGATTTCATGATTTCTCCAGACCTTTCAACACCTCGGTATACATTTTTCACCCTGGAGTTTCATTATTGTATTTCTAGTGTACATTGTCCTTTCTCCTCTGCTTTGCCCATTAATCCTTATTAATATTCTGGGGCAGCACAGTCTAGTGATTTGAACATGGCACCTTGGAGTGAAAGACCCAAACACTAATACTTACCATGTGGCTTCAAACAAGCCACATCTCAGCCTCAGTGTCCCTGTCAGTTCTACAGAGATAATAATTCTTGCTTAACTCTACCTAAGTACCTGTCAGGGGCATTGTATTAAGTAGTTAATACTTGTTAAGTGATTTGGATCTCCAAATTACTGTATAATCAGCATGGGTATTAACGATACAGAAAATTTTATATCACCGTAAATGCTGAGTATTCTGTCCTGCATCTGTTCAGATTTCTCTTGCAGTCTGGCTGCAAAAACCACACAGCTTTTCAATGTAGATGAGTTGATTTTAATCTTTTCCAGTGGAGACAAGCAGAAAGTCCTTGGTACTTTACATTAATTAAATGGTTAATTTTCAATGACACTGGAGGAAGGTCTCAGTCATTGCGAGCAAAGCAGCGGTCACCTTGGGAAACCTCCTCTATCTCCACAGAAGTAGTCTCCTTATCCAGGAAAAGGTACCTTGGTTGAAGTGCTGCTTAGAGTTAGGATATTGCAGACCAAAAATGTAAGTGTTGTGCCACAGGCTTTGTAAGATTTACTGGGAAGTCTGAAAGCTCAGAAATTAAAGTAGACTTTTTCTAAAGCCCACATATATGAAAATAGGGGAAATACAAGCCTGAAATCCCCAAATGGTGGTATCTCTGCCCAGGGAGGTGCTTTGTCAACCAACTATGATTCATTTGCTACTACTCCAGTATCTGCTTGGATTGTGCTAGGAAATGAAAAAAGAAGATGGGGTATAACAGCCTAAGTTGATTGAAATCAGTGGCTAAACTCCTGCTGACAGGAGAGAGGTTTTGTCCTAGTTGCAGGAGAAATTGTAGCAATGGTTCCTCAGTCCATTTTTCTTAAATGCTGGTTTTGATGGATTGGCTGCTGGCCCTTTTTGCTTATTTCTTATTGTGTTCTAATAAAGCTGCTGCTCCCTTTATCACGTCATTTTTTTTTTTCCAATTTATTTTCTTCAATTCATTTCTTTTTTACTCCCTTAATCCCTTTCCCTTTTCATGTTCCTTTTGTTTTCTGCCATGCTCTCAGCTGCCTCTTTCTCTGCTTCTGCTGTCATCCATCTCTGTGCACCACATCTCCTTCACACAGCTCCTCAGGCTGACACCACCCCAGCCTGAGCCGAATGGCCAAGGAGGGCAAAGTGAGCTTGGTCTTCTGCCTTGCAGAACGCAACAGGCAGTTCCTAGAGAGGCTGGGAGTCTGTGTTTGTGTTCATGCATGAGTGTGTGCACATCTACGCGTGAGAGAGATACAAGTGGGGTATGTTATTCTCTTACAGCTTTTAATAGCTGCAATATTACAAATGATGCTTATTTGTGCTCTAAATTATTTCTGACGGTTGGTTATTTAACCGCTCTCCTACAGGCATGCTGGAATGAATTTGCCTGAAGGCAAATAGACACTTTGTGGCTAGGCTTGAGTGGGGTGAAGGCTGAGGCACCATGGCTGGCTTCAGCGAGGCCTCTCTGCGGCAGGAGGAGCGGTGTGAGGGCCGAAGGGCTCACAAGAGACAGGGACAAGGGAAAGCCAGCATGGAGATGTGGGGCCTAGTCCTTCTTTATGTCCCAAATTAGCTGACGCTACTGAATTGATTGCATCAGGATGCCAGTCCAAATAGACATTCATACAGTAATTCCAGTTCACAAGGGGAATAAACACCAACCAAAGATTTCAAGAAGATGGAATTAAGGAAAGTATAGTAGATACAGAGAGAAACTGGTAGACTTGGAAAAAAGGTGATACCAGTGGAAAAGGGCGGGCTCTGGAGATTTACTAAAGCTAACCCTTAGCTTAGTCACAACATCCACAGGAAGAGACAAGGAAGATGCTCTTGTATTTTATTTTCCAGTCTCTTTTAAGAGCTTTGCTGCGGGGGAGCACAGAGCTCAGATTGCCGTTTTTGAATTTCATGAAATTTTGTGCACATCCAAGAGCCAAGATGATCTCTACCCTTTTCACTGCCATTCATGGTGGTGGCATTCAATTTTAGAGCTTGATCCTGCCTGCTAGTGCCTGCCAGCCATTGAATTTGATTTTGTAAGATAGTCAGTGATGTGAGCCAAGTTTGGCAGGACAAGACTGAGCTGTTATTTTGTTTCATCTGACAGTTTCAGTCAGGCAATCTTGGTCTTCTTGTCATGCCTTCTGGAAGTGCAAATTTAGATGTTACAGAGATTTTAAAATCAGAGCTGGCAAACCACAAAAAAAGCTTAGCTCAGCTGGCTTAAATCTTACTCTGGATTTTAGTTAAGTTGGATACCAAAAGGATTGCTTCTCTAATACACAGGAAATAATGGACTTACTTGAGTTAAGTAAGGCTGATACAGTGGCTATTCCTTGAGTCTAAAAATGCACTCACATTATAGGGACAGAGTTGAGCAGAGCACTTGGATTAAGTACAAAACCACCTGAGGTTCCAGCCATTCCTTAGCCCAAAACTTAATTTTCCCACTTTTTCTTATCTCTGCTTTTTGCAGTTTTGGTCGTATATGGCCAGACTTCATGAAATAAGTTTCCTGTGCTCAGTGGAGTGAGAAATTTCTCAACAGAAGATGATTTCTCTTTTTTTCAGAGTTCATCTGGACAGTTT
Source organism: Eurystomus gularis (assembly GCA_013400335.1). Lineage (NCBI taxonomy): Eukaryota > Metazoa > Chordata > Aves > Coraciiformes > Coraciidae > Eurystomus > Eurystomus gularis. Next base: position 290,596 of record VZZY01005610.1, read on the forward strand.
TTGAGAGAGAAATTCATTTGCAACAATGATGGAAGCTCTGTGCATTTTTTTTTCCAGGGCTGAGTGTTCTCATAGCCTTTTTCACTCATTTTCCCTTCTGATCAAGCATCAAGTAGTGCACTGATGAAGAGGTGAATAAAGGGAGCACAACACTAAAATGACTTAATGTGCTTAAAATATTTGGACGTGGCATATGTGAACACAATTAGCACTGCCTAAAAATAGTTCTAACGATGAACAGGGCTATGCAGTGGCATGTTATAATTTTCCTAATATAACTCCTCTCTCTAGATGTACCTGACTCTGTGCTCTGCTTGGCTGATCTTCAACTTCAGAAAGCACTGTCCTAACAGAGGAGGTCTTATGACAAGAAAGCTTGTAGCCATTTTGCCCTTTTTTCAATTTGTTTCAAAATTTGTTACAGACAGCTTCAAATTAGCTGGGATATTACATTTCATATGCAGAAGTAGTGCTTATAGAGATTCTGATAAAAATTATTCCTTCTGAAAGAAGGTGGACGCATGATCATTCATTTCAGGATATTTTTAATCTTTTTGTTGATTGTCAGTGCATAGCCAGAAGTGAGAGGTAAAAGCCCTACACATTACTAAAAAGATTGTCTTTACATACATTCTTTCTCTCTCTGGCTACCATTAAAAAAATGAAACATGATTTTGTGACTAAAAAAGAGAAAACATTTCCTAGTGCTATTTACGTAGGGACATGGCCACACCAATTGCCACTAACGGTGTAGATGGACTTTTGTCCTGTTGCAGTGACCAAACAGATTTAGCTGGTGCTAAATGCCTATGCTGTAGACAGTTCTGCCAGAAAGATGCATTTTTAGCGCTGAGCTCTGCCATCCCTCAGCGCATACATGACAGGGATGAACTGTAGGCACGTATGTCCCCACAGGAGCTGCAGGAATAACCTGAATTAAGTGTTCCAGCTCAGCCATGACCAGGGTGATGCTGGAGCATAGATGAGTCTTCCAGGGCCAGCAGCCTACCCTGGCGTCTCCAGGCTGCCATGGGTGGGGACAGCCCTGGGACACCCAGTAGGGTGCTGGGCTGGGTGGGCTGCCAGCCCTGGGTTGTGAGTCAGATCAGGCTGCTAAGACTTTTATTTTACTGTGCTGAAGCTGTTTCTGGTGAATTTTTCTCAAGGCTGCTCTTCCCCTGAGATCTCCTGTGAAGGGACTTGGCTTTCTGTTTGTCTTGGCTTGCTTGTGGAGTGGACAGGTTCACTCACACTGCTCAGACACTGCAGGACCAACCTGTCCCCATCCTTTCTTAAGGAGGGCAACCACTCGCAGGCAAATGCTGCCTTCCCTCCTCCTTTGGTGCAGGGCACATGAGCAAAATTAATGAACTTAAGAGGACTGTTCACTACCTCCCTGTGCACTG